>JAAAKG020158856.1:0-29696 GCA_010014905.2 Druon quercuslanigerum | reverse complement strand
TCTACAATTTTTGTTTGAAACATTTTTTCCAATTTTGCATATTGCCTGAGATAAACGCCAAAAACCATGATTTTTATAGTTTTTTCATGGTTTCACCATGAAAATCGCCTAGTCGCCAATTTTTACTATCATATTCGTAATCAGCGAATCAAAATACATAGGTATACGCAGTGTGAATGATTTTGAGGGTAAACCTTAATCGGAAGTTCACCCCAAATGTTGCTCTTAGCACCAGTTAATAATGTTTTACATTAAAAATTTTATTATTTTTGAAAAATGTTTTTACTTCTGGATTAACCTATTGATTAAGAGTTTTATAGCTAAGAAGTACATTTTTTATTAATATTTTCATCATAAATTCATCTATAAGTTCAACCCTGGGTCTACTAAAACTCTTTCTGAATGGAAAGGGGAGAAATAAAAATTGTGACCCAAGAGAAATATGAAAATATGTATTGTTATACTTAAGAATATATTATTATCAACTATTTTCTTTATAAATAAAACTTTTTTTGAGTAACTATGGCCTGAATTCAGAATTATTATGCAGTACATTGTATTCTGATCTTTTGAACCCGTTTTGAATTTCCCTCTTATGATGGAAAACAAAGAATGACCAGATTGAGGCCTCAATAAATTTATTTCCCAATAAATCCTCAAGTGCACAGACAGTTAAGGTAATGTGAGTAAATTATTGCTACCACGATTAAATTTTGCGCAGTAGGTTTGGTATTGTGCAATCAAATTATAATAGCATTCATTTCAAATTCAAATGTCAACTCTTTCGGTTTATATTGTCAATTTTAACTTTGTAACTTTTATTTGTCAGCTTACAACTTTATTTTCCAAGCATTTGGTTTTTCAATTTTTATCCTAGTCTGTAATCATTTTTCCGATAAATCTTTTGTGATTTTACTGAAATTGTAAATTAATTATAAAACATAGGAGAGTGCACGGAAAATTAGTTTAAAAACATTTAATTTTAGATAAAATAATTTGAAAAACAAAAAAGTTTGCATTTTATTTTTCAAGAAATATTAACCGAAAACACTAATATTATCTCCTTTAAACAATGTGCTGATTTGTATCTTATTTTTCGTTTTTCGAATAACTTTTTTGCGTAAAAATAATGAATATAATCCCGAATTTTTCTATATCACATGGGTTTCATAAAAGTATTTACCTATTGTAGATATACACAATACTTACAAATAATAAAAAATTAAAAGAAAAATTTTAATTGAACGTTTTTTTATCATGCAATTAAAAGTTAACAGTCATCGGTGTACGCGTTTGAGCATTTTTATAATTTATTTTTTGTCTTGCTTGAAAATTATTTCAAAAGATTCCTTCTCTTACCAAATGACCCATGAACTTTTTGAATGACGTCATTCGGCCTGTTTTCCCGGCCGTAAAACGTATAAAACGAATGAAATCATAAAAGCCATCTTTTCTTTTACTACCTCGTACAATTCACTTTCTCGAAGGGGGCTTTTTCTTTAAGTTTCCTCCTTCTATTCATTTTGATATGAATATTTAAATTCTTTCGTTAACGATTAGTCATTCAGCATATTCATGACGGAAACATTAGAGAATTGTTAGAAAAAAACCGGTATTAATTTTTTAGGCCTTCGTACTGGAATTTCCTACTATTTGTCATTTTAAGAGCAGAGGATCGATTGGAATTACTAAACTAATCTCAAGGTTCTTATTCATTCCTTTGACGTAAAAATCTAACATTGAATTTTTAATTAGATAAATATGAATTGCTTATCTGAACTTCGGCAGGGTCTTTATTATTTTTGTGGTTTCGGGGAGAACGGGTTGAATGTTCTGAAAAGACACGTGGTTCAGGTCCAATAAAATGTGACGTAAATTCTTGTCTTGATTTGGATTCATGCGATTTATAGATTAGAACGGTTCTTCTTTTCCATTATTGATTGAATCCGAAAAAAGGTAGATAGGAATTCAGGGTGTAATGCTTTTTTTGCACCAAAATGATAAATGAACGCGGAAATTTGTCAAATGGTAGAACAGGTTCTCTTTCATGGAATTAATTAAAACTCTCTTTTTTACAAATCGCCTTTAAAATTCTTGCTCGCCAAAATCTTTATTTATTATTTGTTTTTTGTCAATGATAAGTTTCTGCAAAACACTTATCCATTAAATCATTAAGCACTGAAATTAAATGAAAAGATAAATAATTTCCGGATAAAGACATCGAAATTGAAAAACGGATAAACCCATGACTGAAGAACGAATCTGTTTTACATAATTCTTTCCTAAATTCTCAGTGATGTAATTAAAAACCTCTTTTCTTAGAAACCATTTCTTGTATCTGATAAGCATGTGTTATTTGATAATTTTTTACATAATTGGATACTTGATCTGATATTTTTCTTTGACATTATGTAAAGGAAAGTAATAAAAAAGATATTTACTCGTTGCCTTATTAAACCAGGTAAGTAACAAAAATTATAATGTGCATTAATAGATTTCTTGTAAGTTTGAAAAAATACGAATTACTTTTTTGAATATTTATGATCTTCTTTAACTTTTAGTTGCAATCGTTGAAATCGTATTTCATATCTTGTTTAAGGGGGTAATAGGATATTTAACGAAAAAAGCCTGGCTTTTTTATCTTATAAAATAAGTGTACATCTTAAGAATATTCTTTCCAAATTTTAAGTTAATCGGAGCAAAATTGAGAATGATGTGGTATTACTAGTGTGCCACGTTTCGAGCGCTTCGACACGGCTGAGTGCTGGAGCGCATACCTGCCGCTTACCTGAATAGTGGGATTAACTGGCATATGTCATCGGCAAGAGCAAGAGGATGCTTTGTCCATGCTAGATAAAAGTTCTATACTTTATGGACCTGGCATTGATGATTCTGCGTGAGTATATTAACAATTTTCTAATCTATTAGTGTTTAATTTCGGGTTTTACTATGCAAAACTTTGAAGCGTTTTTCTCGCGATCGACGTTTTCAAAGCCGGTGCCAACTGTAACTTTAAATCTACTGGACCAATCCTTATGAAATTTGGTAGACTATTTCTACACATAATTTGTAAGGTCGCAACGCTGAGTTTTATTATTTTTTACAATTGTTATTGTTTATTTAATAATAAATAATTTCGATTTGTTCTCGAAAACGGGTGATTTCTCTTTACAATGTTACCAAAACTTTTTAAAAAATATTAATAAAATAAAACTCAGCGTTGCGACCTAGGGAAACTCATAAATTAATAATTTTTTTTTATTTTTGGTTTCAGATGATCCAGTCTTGAGTTCTGTGTGGCACGGCAAAGTTACTTCTTTTCGGGGCGTATCCGAAAATTTGCTCTCACAAACTTAAAATAGCATATTTTTCACTGAACATTTTTGAAAATATTCTTGAAATGTTGTTTTATGTATCAATTACTTAAATATATTTGCAAATACCGTTTTTTTTCTAAAAAAACTTTGTCAAAATGTTATTTTTTGACTGAATCAACCCTAATACCCCCTTAACTCACAGTTTTTAATGTTATGCAATGATAAAAAAATTGTTTTTAAACATGATTTCAAGCTTAGGTTGGAATGTTTTAAATAGTTCTAGGGGTCATTTCAAATGGAAATTTGGACAATTACAGTTGGAAGAGGGGGCATTAGGATACTATATAACAAAGTGATTTAATGAGATTACTCATTTTTATGGTACAACTTTAAAATCTAGCCCACTATCTGATTAAGAAATTTGTCATCGGATTATCTCGAGATTTTTGTAAATTTCTTCGCAGAGTAATTTATATTTTGCAGTTAGAAAAGTGAAATTACTTTTCTGTTTAAAATTGATCATTTCTCTTATTCCATTAATTTAAATTAAAAGCTTTAAAATCAAAAGGCCTCCTTTAAGATCAATTAAAGCATTATTTAAAATTATTAAGAAAATTACATTTTACTTTTTTTTACTAACAATATTTTAAGAATTTTTTCATACTTATAAGTTAATTTCATTTCAAATTAAAAATATTGTTCTTATTTATTGAAATAGTTGAATTATTATATTAAAACTTTAAATATGAGCTACTTTTGATAAAAGAGATATTATTTGCATTCTTTTTATTAAGAATCATGAATAGAAAGAAGATAAAACCACTATTTAGAATTGTAACATTTTTATTAGTTGAAAGCAATTTTCAATGGTGTTATTCCGAATTGCATAATAATGTTTTGGAATTCGAACGATTCCCTGATCACATTTTACCTAGTACAATTGCAGGATTTATAAGTTCTCTTCATATTTCATTTTTTAACGTAACTATATAATAACTACTTTTTGGATAAATAATCCAATTTTAATATCAAAATGTATATGTATCCTGCAGGTCTATAATTTTTTCAAGTATGATCACTCTGGACAAACCTATATGATCGCTTTTTTAGAATTTTTTTAATACTTTTTTCTCCATACTATCTACATTTGGTGTGAAAAATATGAATATTGTCTGAAAAAATATTGTTTTTAAATTCAGTAAAATGTTGAAGGTAATCTGTATTGGTCTGATTCTGAAACGTTATTTTGCAATTCTGAATAATTAGTCTGGAAGAAGGTTAAAAATAAAGTTTTTCCTTATAAACAGCAATTTGTGTATCCCAGACGTTAAGCTAAAAATATTGTACATCCCGAAATTCTTTTTATTTATATAAAAATTATATATAAACTTAAGAAACGTGTTTTTATGAAACTGGCAAACTTTAAGAAAATGTGATGCTGCAAATCGAGTCGTAAAAATATACTTTATGACTTTATTTCGCAATCTACAGTTGAGAAATTAATTCAACAGTAAATGAGTGAATCGTTATGACTATCTTCTTCGCGAGTAAGTGTAAAATAATGTAAAGGTGAACGGAAAAAGGGAAAGGGGTGGATACCTCTGTCGAAATGGAACGTTTATTGAAGGTCTCTGAAATTGACACGCATATCATGCAACATCTTCATTCATTAAACGGGAAAATGAGTAAATGACGATGCATCGATAATCAACATCCTTGGTCACCGAACTCGTCATACGTAATATTGCACTCAGTCTCAGTGTTAATACATTGCATACTCTGACCAGGAAAGGTGCATGACTTACTTGCGAACCGGTATTTGAATCTTGTTGATCACCGTGGCACAGAAATTAACGTGCAAACAAAATGAAAAACATTTAAGAACGGTTCCTGTTTTTTATTATTTTATTTTACTATAAAAATATGAGTCATCGATCAATAATCGTGAATGAATGATTGAAAAGGTTACCCACTTTTTAGTCTTTCAATTCTCTTATGTTATAGCATGACCGATGAGATGGCAGAAGATTACTTTTTTTGCAACTTCTTCCGAAGAATCATCCGGGCTCATCAGGGTCATGATGGTGGACCTTAGAGGCCGTCCATAAACTTCTTTAACAATTAGAGGGGGGGGGGGGTGTCACAACCAAAAGTTTCGGTTGGTAACAGGGGGGAAGGAGGTTCACTGATAGTAACTTTATTAACTTAGATAACACTTCGAGGCGTCCTAACGATATGATGCCAACATACGCGATCGACTGGATGATACTTAACAAAAAATATAGACAATGAAAAGCTAACCGAGAAGTTAGCGCTAGAAAGTTTTAGCTCTCAGAATTGAGCAAGATGAAGCTTGAAGTTAGCCAAAACTAAAAGATGCTCGCTCGCGCCATCAAATCATGAAAATTCTATCTCGGGCGAGCAAAGCATGAAGGTGCCACTTCTCGCTAGTCTTCTAGTCTGCCGTGAAGTGGCATCTTCATGCTTTGCTCGCCAGAGATAGAATTTTCATGATTTAATGGAGCGAGCGAGCATCTTTTAGATTTGGCCAACTTCTAGCGTCATCTTGCTCAATTCCGCGAGCAAGACTTTCTAGCGCTAACTTCTCAATTAACTTTTTATTCTTTATATTTTTGGTTAAGTAACGTCAGGTCGTGTCACGTGCGTTGGCATCCTATCGTTAGGACGCCTCGACTTAGTACATTTTCTGATGACAAATTTGAACAAATTTGGTTAATTTTTCAAAAGATGTCCCTCCAACGGTAAAGGTCAATAGTTACCTAATAATTTAGAAAATCTTTTTCCTATTTTAGGCTTCGCACTCTTTCCCCTATTTTCCTCTTTTCCCATTTTTTAGAGAATTCTTTTCCCCCCTGCTTTCAACAAACTTCCATTTTTTCTCGATACTATTTTTGATTGAAAAGTGTAATTTTACATTTTTGTTTCGAAATTTATCTCGTTTGTTTAAAATTTAGCTATTTTGATGAAAATGCAACTATTTTGTTAACATATAATCTTTTTTGTCACACATTCAACTACTTAGTTAAAAGTTAAACTACTTTTTTTATATTCATTTTCTAGTAAAAGTTTTGTCTCTTTAATTGAAAATTTAACTATTCTATATTAGACGGTTAATCCTTTTAGTTACAAAATCATACCTTGGATTGAATTTACAACTCTTTTCTTGAAAATTCACTTTTTTGTAGAAAAGTAGTCATCTAGATTGACAATTCATCCTTTTTGGTTATAAATCAAACTTCTTGCTTGTAAATTAATCTTCTCATCAACTATTATTTGTTTCGTTGAGAATTATTAACTACTTGGTTTAAAATTGAACGCCTTTTTGGCATTAAAACTAAAAATTTGATAGATAAATATACTATTTCGTAGAAAATTTATGACTTTTGTTCTTTTTTTAAAATTTATAGTTGAAATTTTGACAATGCCAATTTTGGCTGAAAGTAAATATAGTTTTTATTCGAAAATTAAATTGTATGGTTTAAAATTAATCTTTCCTAATGGTAAATTTATTAATTTGGTTGATGATCCAATTATTTTGTTAAAACATCGTTTTAGAACAAATTTTTAATTTAACTTGAAAATTTAATAATTTCAATTAAAGATTATTATTAATATAATAAGAATTCCTTTACGAATTCCAAATAAATTCAAATGAGAGAGAAACATTTTTTAAGAATACAAAATATTTTACTTATTTAAGGAGAATTAGCGCGAATTTGAAAGAATTCGAGGGAATTCAAGAGACTTTTTAAAAATACATAAGAATTCAGAAGCATGTAATTTCAGAAAAATTAAAAAATTATAACATTTTAATTGAATTGAGTACATGGGAGTGAAAAATTCAGGACGTGTTTGTCAAAATTTAGGTGAAATGAAAAAAATCAAAAAGAAAAAGCCAATTAGTTTAATAAATTTTGAATTTTAGTGCAATTTTAAAGAAAATGAAAATTCAATGGAATTCATAAAAATTCAACGTTAATTTTTAGAAATTCATGAAAATTAAAAGCTGTTTAAATACATTTTTAAAAGTATGTACATTCAATTTATTAAATTTAGAATAAATTGAAAAAAATCCCAGGGAATTCAAAAGAATATCATAAAAATGTCCAAGAATTTAATGTGAGTTAAAATGACTTCAGAGAGAAATAAAAAAAAATTACAAAAAAAGATGCAATGAATGGATTATAACTGAGTAAATTTAGAAGAACTTAAGTAAATTCAAGAAAATTCAGGGTGAATGGAAAAAAGTTTAAGTTAAAAGTTAAGTAGAAATTTTCTTTTGTTGTTTATTATGTAAGTGGTAAGGAATGGAAGTCATGTAAACCCTTAGGGGACACATTATGAATAAAGAAGATAAATTAATAGGAATTCAGCGTAAATTCCAAATGAATTCATTTAACAAAATCAAAGAATTCAAAGTGTACCATTGATTATTATTGCTATAAAAAAAGAAAATAGTTGGTCAATTTTGAATAATAATAAAACAGTAAAAATTTGCTTAACCAGTGTCATTTATGTTTCTGCTATTATTTTCTATAACTCAGTTGTCAGCCCTTATTTTTACTAAAAAAATTATTTTATTCACTATCATAGATTTGTTTAAAAATACTTTTGACACGTGTGTAGCAATTGTTTACATTTTCAAAACTGAAAAATTCTCACTTAGGTAAAACAAATTGGTACCTTACATTTTTTGGAAATAGATGATACTAAATGCTAATTCTAGTTCTTTACTTAACTTAAGATTTTTCTAAGACTTGAAAGAATACACAACTATTTTACCTCCTTTTGTAAAAAACGATACTGATGACTTATAATAAGGAAATGTTTATTTCAAATTCAAACGTATAGCCTATAGTATTTTTTATTGACAGAAAATATACAATCACCACTGTCAGAAACTCATATTTTATTTTTAACTTATTATCGTCATTATTCATAGACTCTAGAGCGATAGGAACATATCAGTGACATACCGTATTCACATTTATCAGTTCTTTTTTCACAATTAGAGACCGTAAATTATCTCGATTCGTTATTTTATCAATGTATATATTGTTGCCTATTTTAATTAAAAAGTATATTACTTAACAATCTTACATTTAATGCAATCTTGAAATATATAGTAATAATTTGAGACTTGCATGATCTATATCCAGTACTTTATATATAATAAAAGAATAATAATATTTAGTAATAGTAAATTGTGCTAAACATTTTTGAATTCTTTGGGGATTTTAATTACTATGGGCAACTGAGAATTCCCGTTTATGGGAAAATGAAAGTCGACATCAAGACTGTAAAAGTAAAACATCGTCCAAAGGAAACGCGTGTTGCAATGGAAAAACTGCACGTTTGAATACCAGTAGGCCGGTAAGGCAATATCGATATGCTGGCAATTACATACGATTATATTAAATAGAGAAGATGAGCTTCTAGGACAAACAGAAAAAAATCTCATATTAGAGGCAACAAAAATGTTAACTTTGCAATCCCATTATTACACAGTTTATTAGAGAAGAATGTGTACTTTTTCAACGCAAAATATAGAAAACCATGGAATTGAAATTGATATAGAAATATAGAAACCGTTTATTATCTTTTTACTTTATTCTACCCTTTTTGCCCCTCCGATAATTCCATCAATTCCTAATTTATAAAATAGCGTTATATCCATTGGTATCCCTTTCTAGCCTATTCCACCTTTCATTAATTCTGTCCTATTCCATCACGCTTGGTCATTTTTTATCCAAATAATCCTTCAAATATTTCCACATTATCCCATTTCTCTTTTCAAGAATTCCATTGTCTTCTATCCCATTCTATAACTTTGTTCATATTTTGATCAGTTTTTATATCCTATTTCTGTTCCGAATGAATTCATTTCTTTCTACTTTGTACTATGTTTAACGTAATGAAAATTAATACTAGTTTATAGCTACTAGTGTAGGTACACATTTACATATATTATACGGTTCCTAAATATGCGAAAAGAGTTGAATTTATTTAAACAAATGCATATATGGCCTAGAAGTCTCGAAAAGTAAGGTGAATTTATTTTTCCTTATGTCACACTGCAAGTTATTTTACATAGCCTTAATCTTCTAATTTTATCCTCTTTTTTCCTGTCGAATTTATGGCATAACATATAAATTAAGATGAATCATATTCTATTTTAAGATAAGAGAGATATTTAATATAAGAGAGAATTGAAACAAAATGTAAATAAATAACCTGTGATGGTTAAGTTACTTTTTAAGAGGAATTAGTAATCGCTATTTTTTAATTGTTTCAGAATGTAACTTTTTGTTACTTACATTTGCAAAAAAGTTACTATCGTTACCTTTTTAGTTGCTCTTCTGTTTTATAAATATATATTTCTTGATTTAATTGAATGATTTTTTAACCCTTTTGAATTCCTTTGAATTTCAATTTTAACAGTGGATAATTTTTGATTTTTTGAATGAATTTGAAATTTACAGTGCTTTTTTTCTCATTAATCATAGTTTCTTAAACTCAGCTTTAATTTCTGGGCTTTTTATCTAATTTTTTTTAATTTTATTGAATTTTTCTGAACTCGTTCCAAGTTTAATGATTTAAATTAACTTTTTAAGTATCTTTGTTGATACGTTTGAATCGGTTTCAATTCATTTGAATTTTTTGAAAATATACGTTTTATTTGTAGGAATTGCATAGAAATCTTATTTTGCTTCATGTGTACATTCGTTCAACTTTTATTTAATTCGTTGTTTTAATTTTTATTAATTTAATTAAATCCGGCTAAATACGCCCTAAATTCCGTTCACTCCCATTTTAGCTAATTCAATGGGAATCTCTTTATTTTTAAAATTCTGATAAATTATTCTTTAAAATGCTTTCAAATCTTATTCAAGTTTTCAATTTACCTTACATTTTATGAATTTCGTTGAATACTTCTAATTTTTCTTGAACTTCTCTAATTTCACTCGAATTTAAGTCAATTCATGGGTCTTTTCTGAATTCATTAAAACTCACCTGAAATACTTATAAATTTTGTCAAATTATTTGAAATTATTTTTAATTTAAAAGAACATTAGTCACTCGTGGTCAATACTTTTTTACTTTTTTCAAGTAAATTAGGCTGTATTCTTTGTTTATTTTGAACAGCAATCATTTTTCTAAAACTTTGTGATTCAGTTTACCCTGCTAGAGTTAATTAAATTTCCCGAAGGTGTGAATAGATATTATGATATGTTGAAGAGACGACGAACGATTTACGGAAGGTTTTTTTCGGAAACTAGCAGCCACAATTTGAAAAATTCAAATGAAAAAGTAATTGCAAAAGCAAATCAAATTTGTTGATTGTCATAAAAGACTTTATAAACAAAATTACTGAAAGAAATTACTGGTTGTGCATTCATTACTCATTTAAAAAATAAACTTCATTGCAACAATAGTCGAACAATGTGTTGGGTTGAAACTCCGGAATGAGTTGAGACAGTGTTTCGAGTCAAGAAGTCATTTTATTTATATGTTGTCGCCACAGATGCTACAAGCGTAATGCTCTTTATCTACTCTCTCCTGGAAGAGCGCGTCCGGTTCGAGAGTGAGGGCAGAAGAGGGGATGGCTCGAAGGGCCTGGTGGACCCCGAATTGGACCAGTGTTCAGGTGCGTCAAGGAGTTGAGTGGCGCCCGCCGTGGGCGGTTGATTTTTCTACTGCTAGTCAGCGGACCTTGGGTCTTGATCCTGTTGGGTAGCGGTCCCTTTGTTCTGTTCAGGAGCGTTCACCGTCAGTCCATTGGGTCCATTGGGCTTGACGAGGCGAGGGTCGATGATGACGACCATGTCGCCTGCCGCCAGGTTTGAGCAGGGCCTGGCTCACTTGGTCCTCTGTTGGAGACTGTTCAAATACTCACAGCTCCATCACGCTCAGAAGTGGTCGCGTAGATCTTTGACCAAAGTCCAGTGCATCACGTGATCCATGGATGTGTCTGCTATGGACGGCCGTGGCATAGAGGTGAGTGGTCTGCCAGTGAGAAAGTGAGCGGGCGTTAGGGCCTAGATGTCGTCTGGGTCGCCGATGAGTGGCGTGAATATTCTGCAGTTTAGCACTTTCTCGATGTTGATGAGTAGCGTGGAGAAGTCCTCGGACGTAAGCTTGCGGGACAGGGATTGCTGCGGAGGCGATTGTGGAGGAGCGGCCTGCGTTGATCGACTATAGCATCAGACATCACTCTTGGAGAAAGGTCGTCATACTTTGGGAAGTGCTGCGCAGCCAGGAACGTGGTCTGCTTGGCTCGGCTAATCTCTTCTTTCCAACCGCGTCTTGTGTTGGGGTCCACGTTCAGGCTTGCTGCTCTAACAAACCACTTATCCCATTGTGCAACTGGGCGACCGAGGGAGACGAGTTGACTTTGGTGCCGTTCCAGCTTATCCAGGAGCCGCTGAGTCCTTGCTGCCAACTATTCCTTCAGAGCCTTCATACGGAATATCGCTTTGAGGTGGTCGTGTATTAGGACCCGTCGCTGATCATAGTGACTCCAGAGCGGCACAGGCTGTCGCATAGTTCGGTCTGGTGATCGAGATGCTGTTCAGCGCGTCCTGTGCCTTTCCTTGGACGGACGACTTGAGGAAAAATAGTTTCTCTACGTCGTTCAAGGTCGTCTCATCGTGAAGAAGTGTGCGAAGGTCTCGAAAGGACTCCCAGTCCTGCTGTCGCCCGCTTAACTGAAGCAGTGAAGTCCTTTGTAATCTGGCTGATCCCCGCACACCGGAGAAAGATGCTGATGCCGCAAATCTAATTGAGGTAGAACAGGACTCATTGCGTGCCTGTACGTCGTACAGCCGACCCTTAGCGGTGGTTTAGAGGTCCTCATCAGGTAGTGTAGTCATCGTTTATGAATTAGTCGCTTTCCTGTATCTCTGGATGGTGAAGTAGCTCTACGTGGTTTTTGGGAGAAGTCCCTCCAATATTCGTCCAACATCTCGAGGCTGATGAGTGCCAAACCGTCGGTCCATTCCTCTCGGGACCGGTCCAGGATCTTTCGAGACGCTCCGTGCAGCACGTTTTTTTAGTGCATGCCGACCCGTGAGTGGGCTTAAGCCGCACTCAGACGAGCGGCCCCGGCCACGGCCACGGCCTCAACCGCCGATCAATCATCGCGGATCGCACTGCACGCTAATCGGTCGACAATTACGATCACAACCGCAATCGGAACCGAGAAACGCCCGCCCGCATTCGCCTTTATATCTGTGAAAGAAGATGGGGTTAGATTCGCAGAGCGGGGCTTTTCCGATGCGCGTGTGAGTTCTGCAAGGCGGGCTAGTCCTGATGCAAGGACGCAGCGTTATACCGCGCGTGATTTGAGCCGCAACTCTCGAAGTGGTGCGTAAGACAGGCCACAGACTGATGCGCAAGACGCCGCAGGCTCATTTCGCACGGGAGTTGAGCCACAGCTCCTAATGCGGCGCGCACTGCAGGCCACAGATTGATGCGCAAGATGCCACAGGGTCATACCGCACGCGATTGGAGCCACAGCTCTGATAATGAGAAATTAATCCTTAACTGGCAATATGGTTAAATAATACCCCAAAAAATTTTTGAGTCTGAATTAACCTTACTATATTTTATAAAATGGACTATGCGTCATGTAACTTAAATTATACTCATAGCTATAAAACCATTCCAGATTTAAAAATATATCTTAAACTAAATTATATAATATATGCTGTGACATTTAAGTAATAAAAGGGAATTGTGACAGTTAAGCGCCAACACCGACTCTTGTTGTACTTACTCGGTTGTCCAGTGGCTGGGTCCATGGCGACGTCCGATTGGGGTTAGAAGACGAATGGCCAGGGAAACGTCGTGTGCTTCTGCTGCTTGGGCTCTTGACTTCGGGTTCGACTTTGCCGTCTTCGTCAGAAGTACGAGGAATACCGTCCTGTGGTGCAGCATACTGGTGTGTAATCTTCGCGTGGCATAACCGGCTCGCAAGGACCATTGTTGGGTTGAAGTTCCGGAATGAGTTGAGACAGTCTTTTGAGTCAAGAAGTCATTTTATTTATATGTCGTCGCTACAGATATTACAAGTATACTGCTGGTTATCTACTCTCTCCTCCGAGAGCGCGAACGGTTCGTCAGGGAGGGTAGGAGAGGGGATGTCCGAGAGGGCGTAGTGAACCCCGAATCCGTCGATGGCGGTGCACTCGAACTCAGTCCCGCGGTCAGAATTCAGGAAAGCGGCTGCACTCGAACTCAGTCCCGCGGTCAGAATTCAGGAAAGCGGGTGTACTCCAATTCAGTCCCAAATTCAGTCCTGCGATGCTCTCTCCTCCGTTTCTTCTTTCCCCCCACCACTAGCGGCCCTATAGTACCACCGTACGAGTGAGAGAGAGGAAAGATGTCCGAAGGAGTCAAACCTCTCTCTCACTCCAACTGTTTCCCAACATTTTCCCATCACACTTATTTGCACAATAGATTTCAGGCTTAGAACTGGCAGCATTATTATTATGCTGGCGTGTTTAAAAAATGTTGGGGAACATATATTGTCAATCATGCCTAACAATATCACTAAACATAAAAAAATGTCAAGTGAAACAAATGTTACAATAAGCTATATAATCCCCTAAAAATTGTTAAAGGAGCTATTTGTTTCACTTCGAGTCATATATTTAAAATACCTATACTGGTAAGAATTTGCGCGAAACCTTGGGGACGAACTCGATTCTCATTAAACTACAATTCTGGAAGGACATCATTATGAATGATAAGATTCGCAACCGTTTGTTGTTCGCGTAGTTCTTGGAGAAAATTCAGTCCACATCTGAGATGGATAATTTGAATCACTCCTTATATAAATTTCTAAAATATAATCGCAAAATTTTTCAACTCTTTCTTCTAATGGTTGGATAGTCATGAGATCTTCAACAAAACAATCTTCTACATCGGAAAAACGCGAGACCAAAAAAGTTTTTCAGAAAATTACCTATTTCAGAGTTTTTATTCTCATACTCATTAGACAATCCAAGTTCCTGAATTTTCTCTACCGACTCTGGCATAAATGAAATCGACAACCTTTAATATCAATGGAATTTTTGTACTCTAATCGAATAGCTGAATGTATGGCAGGTTCGAAATCAAAATACAGTATTTTGGCTTTCAAAATCAAATGCAGTGTTTTACATTTAGCAGTTAAGTGAGCAAATGCTGTATCATATGAATTTATATTTTTTCCAAGAAGTAGAAAGAAACAAGAGTTATATACAAATTTTGAGAAAGTCCGAGAATGGTAAAAAATTGATCGAATTGTTTTGGACAGCTGTAAAATATCTCATTAACAAAAATGACGGAGAGCTGGCACAAAAAGGTTAAATTTAAAATAGTGGAAAACATGATAACATGTTTTTCTCTATCATTGACCAAAATTAAATTTTCTTTTTTATTAATTTCTACTTTTACACTATCAAGAGCCTTAATATATTTAAAATCACCAAAGTTATGAAAGTTTAAGAAATAATTACCAAAATTTTTATATTTTAATGTCTCCTAAAAGTTTGCTTGTTAGTTTTATAAATTATTTTAGGATTTTTCTCTGAACACTTCAAAGAACGGATACTAGAATTTCCTTCCCAATTATTAATAATAGCGGAAATTCTTCAGATGATTTGACATGGAATTGCTCTATACCGTTAGAGTTCAGAAACTATATATTCATTTAAGCAGTATCTATCCAAATGCACTCAGAAAAAAGTACAGCTTGTTAGAGTAATAATAATATCATTCATACAGCTCTGATTCGAAAGTAGACAATTAATTTTAACTCTAGTTCTATTGTTTCTCGATAAAAAATTCAAATTGGATGCGGCCAATTACAATTTCGCAATCACCTTCACTTTAAATCGGTCACTTATTTTTTATTAGTTCATGTATCAGTGGCCTATAATTATGTCATGAGTGTTACAACAACAAAAATAAATAATCAAAAGCTTAATACTATTTATAATAACTTTGGATTTGTAAGCATGCTTCTCGCACTGCAATCTTTGGAAAGAAACTGAAATGTTTGGGTTTTTTTGCAGCAAGTTGTATAGCAGGTTTTGAGAAACTTGTAATTGAGATAAATACAGAGATGCATGTTCATAAAGAATCCATAGTAACGTGAACATTGCACAACAATAAACTTCCCTGACTTGTCAACGGGTCTCACTTTAAAACGCAGTGCCTTATGTCATTTAAAATTTTTCCAAAAGTAGATTTGCATTTCGTATTTTTTTTCGCTTCACAAGAACAGTTGAGATTGAATTAAATTTGTGGTAATACAGTACCGTCCCTTTATTTTTATAATAATAAATTGTAAATTATTTTTTCTCTTCATAATAGCAAATGAAATTATGCTTCTAATAAGCCCAAGCTGAAGTCAAAATGTTAATTTTATAAAAGGACATTGCAAAAGTCTACCTGCCGCGTGTGCACATTATCATCGTGCACTGCGCGGGTGACTCGCCAGTTTGGGCACTCCCAGGACACGCACCTGTTGGAACTTGCGCTTTGCGCTCGATAATGTATTTATCTCGCGTTTAAAGCCCCGTCATTGTCCTTTCACCAACATTTAGTGAAGTGAAGTCTCTTTTGTTTAAAATCTCCCTCGGTTTTGATTTTGATCCCGCGTAGTACATTTCTAGATTCGAATTAGGCGCAACATTTTTTTATTAAAAAATGTATTGTACTTTGTATCTTTAGGCCAAAAATGTAATTTGTTTAATTTTAATGTAATTTTTCGCGATTAAAATAAAACCGACGGGTCTTATCAACAAATAATTCATAAAAAATTTGTCGATCCTTTTTTGTGAACAACTTCTGTTTATTCTTCTTTTTTCGTATTTCGTGCCGTTTTTCCAGAAGTTTTTATTTTTTTATTTTCAATATATTTTTTTACGCTCAAAACAAAAACGGCGCGTCCCGTGAAAGAATTTCTTTTAGGCCTTTTGGGTAAAAAACTTCTGTTTACTAATTTTTGTCGATTCTTGTGTTGGTATTCCAAAAACTTAATTTCAACTACTTTTAATTTTATTTTTTATGATTAAAACAAAAACTACACACGCCATCGAAAAGTGGTTCAGTACAAATTCTTAGACCTCCTTTGGGTAACCTACATTCGTCTATTTACTTTGTCGAGTCTTGTGATTGTTTTCCAAATTTCTGATTTAAAAAAATTTGGATACTTTTTATTACGATTAAAAAAAACAACGTTTCCTATAAAAAATAAATAACAGTAAATTTGTAGACCTTTTTTATGCGAGTAATTTCTGTCTAATAATTTTTTTTCGTATTTTTCATAGTTTTAGAGAAAAATTGATTACTTTATTTTAAGTAGCATTTTTTACTATCCCGAGTAAAAATTAGTCGACTTGGTTTCGACTTGAATTATCCTCAAACAAGCCAAGCAGAAGTCGGAAATTTCGACCTCAGTATGTCTGATTTTTAAGACGGAGCCAGACTTCAACTTATGCCTGGGAGACAAGTTTCTATGTCTGATTGTTTGGTATTTCTAACGGCTGAGGATATCCTTATAGAAAATTATAATTTTAATTTGCTTAAATCAAATTTTTCGTTTCTTTACTCGTTTAGAACCACAGATTCTCCATTTTAAATTAAAAATAATTAATTTAATAATTAAAAAATTTTCTTTCGTAAATTTTAATCCTTCGCGTCTGTTAACAGTCTCATTTCTGAGTCCTAAAAGGTTTGTTTTGAGACAAGTATACACCGACTTGGTATCCCTATGCTAAGCTCATAAATGTAAGACATTATCTTATGACTCATCTCAATTTTGAGATGCAGCCAGACATTGATATCTTGGAGACGAACTCAAGACACCACCAAGTCGAACTCAAGTCAAAGCATTTTTACGAAAATATGTGTGTTATCAAAAAGATATCCATTGGATAAAACGAGAATGGTTGGTCAACAATAGCTGGTCAACGAAATTTTTTTTCTTCTTTTTATTCCTTGAAAACATGTGTCAAAGCTCCATATAATATGATCAGTCTTTCGAAAGTTATCGTTTCTACAGACTACAGACAGACGACAGACAGACAGGGATCTTCGTAAAAATGTTTTTTTCTTACTCAGGAAGTGAGTTTTATAAAAAAATGAAAATAATTAAGATTTTTTAATTTTTGAGTTACATTTCAAATATGAGTCTCCATAGTATTTTACTAACGGCTTTCGATTTTATAAAAAAAAGTTTTTTAATTCAATGAATGTTTTGCAGCAAGCTTGATCCTAGGATATAATGTAGGACACAAATTCAACCAATATTTGTATAAGTTAGCAACTTACTATGGAGACTTGCCTTTGAAATGAGACCGAGAGCATTAATAAATGTTATTTGTTTTTAGATTTATTCACAACATTCTAAAACATCGAAAATTGGCATTTTTTGCAACCTCTGCAAAGGGTTGTCAGATCTAAGTCAAGCATGTGGGTAAACATTTTGAGATTTTAGTTGATATCGTCTATTTCAGCAAGTTTCAACGCTTCTAATGGCGATAAAACAATTTTCTTCCAGTATAGGTTTAAAAACAAAATTACAAAACTCTACTTCAAAAATAAAAGTCAGAAAATTATACCTTTTTTGAAAAAAGGGAATATTTTTTATTTTTTTATCTCAAAAGAAAGCCTATGTTTCTCCCTTTAAGAGTTTTGAGGTTCAAAAGAGCGAGTTTTATTGTTTATTTATTAAGATAAGTTATAAGTGGTTTTTGAGAATATACGATCTGATTTAGAGATTTGTAACTCTTCTAATGAATGGAACAAACAATTTGTCCAGTACAGTTGCGATAGGCTTTTTCGAGTTCTTACTATTGATCTTTAGAATATATTTGAAAAAAATATTTGACCTTCAATATTGACTTTTTCATAGAAACACGCTTTTTAAGCATATTTTTGGGCAAATAAAAGCTCAAAGGAAACCCCCGAACATTTATTTTGAGCTTCTAAGAAAGAAGATCTAATTTATTTATTTTTTACCCTAATTTTTAAAGGTCAAATAATGTTTTTTTTAATAGGAAGATCGCGAAAAAGCCAATTAAAACTGTACTAGATAATATTTTTATTGCTATTAGAAGAGTTAGAAATCGTTACAACCGATAATATTTTTTCCAACACCACTCATTATTTATTTACAAAAATAAGAACTAAAAATCTATCTTTTAACCTCGACGTTTTTAATAGGAATTATCTAAGTTTTATTTTGAGTAAAAAAATATGCCTGTTCTTGACTTAAATTTTTAAAGGTAAAATCTTTTATTCAAAAAAACTGCCTATGATCGATGGAAAGGCGTAATAACCCGTTTCATAAATATAATAAAGAGACTTGTTTATTGTTATTGGAAGAGTTACAAACCGTCAAAAGCAGACCGTATTTTCTATCCAAGTGCTACTTAGATTTTTTAAGTGAGTACACTTGAGAAATAATGCCCCATTTGTAACATCAAAATGTTGCCTTCAACTCAAGCTTATTAGACTCTAAATTTTATTTATCATGTAGGAAATGTTTTAATTTATTATAATAAAAAATGAAGCACTTTAGCAAGAGATGAAAGACGGCGTTTCCTTTATCTCTGACCTCGTTTCTGATGGAACTTTACGTACATCCATTTTTTTATTAAACAACAATCTATTTTCATGAAGATCATTTTGGTTTTATTTCAAGGTTATAACCTTCAATAATAATCCGATAATAAGTTGAACCGTTTTTGCTTACTTATTAACACTTACGTTACATATTTCACATATGTGTCTTTTCCTCATATGATAGCATGGAGAACCATAAAAAAAATAAAAGTGTGATGTTGTAACTTGTTATGAAAGTATAGGTGTCAATTTTATAACTTGGAAGGGTAAACAGAAGGAAGAATTTTACAAACTAAGAGTGCCAGAATCACTCTTTCTTTCTCATTTGTGCCTTAACCAAGATAATAAAATATTTTTTATGCTAACTAATTAATTAATTAATTTTGGTTTTAAGTCATTAGACTAACATTATTCTTCTCAGAGGTACTATGCTATCCAGCAAATTAAAAAATGTTTTAATTTATAGAAATTCGAGTACACATATTTATTAAAATTTAATAATAGTCACTCACCATCGATAATTCGCGTAACTTGAAAAGCAGGAACGACGACTATGTATATTAAATATTCTTGAATAAATTGAAATATTATTTCATTTCGAAACTTCCATTTCTTAGATTTACTGAATTACTCACAACAATGTGTTCTCAAATTTATTCTAAACGAATGTAAAAACGCTATATACATATAGTTTTCTTGCGGAATACCATTTTCTTATCGTTAACGACTATTATCAGAATTATCTAAACTGTACTTAGAACCACTTACAAAAATGTTTAGTATGTATTTATTGCATGCATATACATATATATGTATATATTTTTTTTTAATATATGCAGGATTAAATTATGCAGATTTAAAAAAAATTAATTTCATTTTGTGTAGACTCCTATCTGAAAAAATAGGTGAAACGAATACGCCGAAAATCTCCCATTGATTGTCTTAGACTACCTGATTAGTTGTATACTACGTGAATATAAATTTTAACGACTTTTTCAGTTTGTTCTTATGGTTTTTCTCAAATTTTCTAAATCGCAATTTTCAACTGAGATTTTCCAAATTCTCCAAATGAGAGAAACTCTAAATTTTATAGTGTTTCTTTTAAAAAAAATTCTGTTCTTAACTTTTTAAAAAGATTTTTAAATGATTAATAAAGTATTTTATTCATAACCCCTTAACCATATTGAATAAGATGATATGAATTTATCTATATTAATAAATATTAAGAATTTTCTACATTCTCAATCTAGTCAATCAAAATTTCAATATAAGTAAGTCTGTTTGATGATAAAAATCATTTCTGAATGATTCTAACCATTATTGATAAATAGAATATTTTTATTTTTATTATTTTTCAAGGTAAAAATATAATTCTGTTCTGAATTTTGTGCGAGATAATATAATTAAAATTCTAGAGAACAAGTGAGAATAACTTAGTTTACAAAATATATAGACTGTAAGTAACGATACACAAAAATTTCGGTACCTGTAACCAAAAAATTACCGGTAACGACAAAATTTTTAACTTTTAATTTTGAAGGTTTTAAGATAATTTTTTTTAAGTTTCCAGGACAAATGTGAATTTAATTTCTCTCTTTCTGTGACAAATTAATGCAAAGAAAATATTTTAAAATATTTTAAATGATTTTCTAAAATTTCGAAGAGGAATGTAAAATATTTCAAAGTAAAATTTTTAAATTTTGCAAGAGTACGAAATTTTACAAAAAATTGGAATAAGATTAAAAGATATTCAGATGTTTTGAAAGGAGACAATAATAAATTTTATGTACGATAAAATGCAGATTTCTGAAGATTTTGTTGATATATTCCAAATAATTTAACGAATTTTGAAAGGTTTTAAGAAAATAAAGAATTTTCTTAGGTAATGTATGAAAATTCTGAATGATTTTGTATGTAACAGCATTTTTTTAAAGAGAATATTTTAAAGTATATTTAGGAATTTTATGTATGAAAATTTGTATGAAAATCTTTGAAAACTTAACATGATTTCAGTTTCAGAACATTTATCAAATATGCTTAAATATTTTCCAAAGGTCAAAAAGGTTTAAATATCTTCAAAACTACTTTAGTTTTTTATAAAATTTTGCAGATTTCTTTAAAATTTAATAATGAAAGTTCTAAGAAATTTTATTGATATTTGATATCTTTTGGTAGAAATTTAATCTTTTATTTATTAAAATTTCAAATGTTTGAATTGAGATTAAAATCTTCTTCGGTTGTGGATTCAACTATTTCGTTAAAAAAATTTTAATGTTCAATTTCAATTTTTTTTTAGTTTTAAACAACCTAGTTTTTTAATAACCAAAAATATTTGATTTATACGCTTAGAAAAATGTTTGGTCATGACGGTATAGCCAGCACTAAATTAGGACCCGAAAAAACTAAACAGAAGATAAGGATAAAAACTAATTTTTTTAGATGTTTACTTCTTATTTTTGGTACTCTTAAACTCATTTGAGTTTTAAGGCCTGTCCCAATAAATTTCTACACGTGCAAGGTCACGTTTACTTGGACGTTTATCTTAACGCAACCCAAAATGTTTAGAAATTTTACATTTTTTTCGAACATTTATGATTTTACATTAAAGTTCTTTAAAAAGCATCAAGATAAAACATACATAATATTTTCAATAATTTATTATACAACTTGGAAGTTTTAATTTAAGCTTACAAGAGAATTAAAAAACTCAAACGTGTCTAAAATCGAGTATAGTTTGTTATGATTTGTCCTACAAAAAGTATTATTCCTAGATTTTATTTAAAATTTCAAGATTTTTAAACAGTGATGCAAGATTTTCGAGACCTATTGTTACACCACATTTTTGAGACAGAATTAAAAATAGTTGTTCCCCTCAAATTGAAAAACTGTACACACACACACACACACACACACGCGCGCGCGCGCGCGCGTTTGATGATGCTAGTTTATTAAAAATTTCAAAATTTACTTTATAACTTTGTTGATTTGTGCAAAATTGTATATTTTGTGAATGCAATTTTGAATATAACGACATGCATTTGATGAAAGGCGATAAATAATAAATAAGTGTATCGTAAAAATTTGGAGGTAGGAGTAGAGATGCTTAACGTGTACATAGTCGGAAAACTTGGGCCTTAAACTTCAAACGGCTTCGACCAGTCGCGCTTGGTTGCTTCTGGTAATAAGTATTCACTCGCCATTCTTTATACCTGTCAAGTAATTTCTGCCATTCGTCGACAGTCGCGTACTTGCGGTATATTCTGTGACAATTGTTTTTTCCTCATTCGTTCGGGAAAAGTGAGTCAGTGGCTTTTACTCAAATCGTTCTGCTTGAACTGTCTCAAGAAAGAATCGGGGACACTGGTTTAAAACAAAAGTGCACGACTTTCAAGAGAGTATGGATTGGTTCCTTAAAATATAGAACAAAAATTAATTGCAGTATCTTGTCTAGCAAAGAAAATAAAAAAAAAACCTACTTAAGCTTATTTTGTGGGATGTAGATTAGGTGAAAAGGTGGCAAATATGATTGAAGTTTGATGGAGTTTTGTGAATCTGGTTTCAGTTGAACCCCAAATGAACACCAGCGGTGGATTTGATTCAACCAGCCAGATGTCCAACATCTATAACAGTTCCGTGGTTCGGTTCTACGACCACGTTTTCACAGATTTATCCGGTGAGTTTTCAAAACAATTTCTTGATTAGAAAATTTTCTTTCATTATTTTTCATTTCGAACAAATTAATATTGCGGATTCTTAGCAAATATTAAAAAGTACTAAAATTTAATGACAAGTATTACCACTGATGATCGCAAAAAGCCACTTAGAAGTTAATTTAAAAAGCTTCTTTTGGATTTATTGACTTCATTACCCTGATTTTAGAGTAATCTTTACCCGCAACAAAAATTGCCTTCACGTGGTGAAATTTACCCACCACATCAGGTATGTTTACCATACCAACTTTATTGTAATTTAATTTTGTTTCGATACGAAAACATGTGCCTGTACCCACCTGAAAGTTACTCGCAACAAAAATTCACTTATGATTTTTTCTGTTTATGTTTGATTAAAAAAGATATCTTGTTTTTTAAAGGAAGTATTTATTTAATCATATACAATATATTTAAACTTGAGTTGGAAAAATAATTTCAATCAATTGAAATAATTTCTTTAGAATTCTCGAAAAAGTCCTCCCGACAAATTTGCGGACCTGGAAAAGGGGATGATGGACTCTACCTTCCAAAATTTGTGGACGGTTAGCCAAGCTTATGAAAAATATTTCACCACTCAGACTGAATTTCTGGACAATGGGACACTTCCTTTAATTTTTAATCAATTTAGAAAAATGTTAATTTCCTTAACAAGCCGTACTAGAAGGCCGAAAATAGAACACTTGGTTTGTTCCCTTCGAAAATTTAACATCTAGGTTCGGCAGCAGAGTTTTCACGGTGGTCTTCTCCGAATTTAGTTATTCTGCTATACTCGAAAATCATATCTAAGAAAAGAAGGATTGTAATAATGTGTTTTTAAAATATATCATTTTTTTGTAGCAAACAGAATTTTAAAAATTATATCTACAGTTAATCTTTTTTAATAAGAAAAATCATAAAAAACAATATGCGAATTCAGAAAATGTTGTGCTTTTAATTACCCTTACACGGTTAAATACAAAGATTTAAATTATCTAATAAATTATTGAAAATATCGTACATGTTCTATAAGTTTTTTACACTGGCAATGGGTATTTTTATTTATTAGATTTCAAAGTTTACAAATTTTGCATCAATCCAAATTTTCTCGGTTTTGTTAGAGTCTTTTACCGGAAATTATTATTTTTATAAGTTTTAAGTCAAGTTTTACGGTTTACACCAAACTTAGCATTTTTATACAAAGAACATTATAATTCGAACAAGATTTTCCAGTTTCTAGTAGTTTCAGGTTATATTTACGTTTTTCACAGGAAATTGGTGCCTTAAGTAAAAAATCAGTAAATTTAAAAGAAGATTGAAAATTGTTGTACAATGGTAAGTTAAGTTAGCGATTTTCGCCGAAAAGGTCTATATAGTGTTTACAATTTCTAAACAATTTAAGGTTAGGTTAATGTATTTTTACCGGAAATCGGTTATTTTAATCAAAAATATTAAACTTGTAAAGAATATTTACAATTGGGCACCATTTTTGTTATGATAAGCTAGAGTTTTTTATCGAATTTTTTTTTTTAATTAAGAAAATCATAAGATTTTTTTAATTTTTCAGATTATCAGTCATAATCATTTAATTCACCATTTTTGTACAATTTTAGTGTTTTTAAAGCATTTCAGAACGGAAAACGTCACTTTTTAATACAAAAATCTTTGGATTGCAAAGAAGATACAAATATTCTGATAAATTTTATAATATATTCGCGTTTACTTTATTTTATTTATTTTTATAATTTTGTCATTTTTTTTTAATCAGTTTTTGGTTTTACAACTATTTTTATCTTGTATGAAAGTGTATCATCTAAAATTGTTATTGATTATGAAACATTATTAGATTTTAAAGAATAATTACAATATTTGAACAATAAAAGGGTGTATGTAGCATTTTACGCCGGAAGACGCTTATTTCAAAAAAAAAAAATTTTTATTTAAAAAATCACACTTACTATTTCAAACAACCTTAGATTATTTATGATATAGACAATAGCCTTAGACAGTCGATGGTCGTATTCGAGATTTTTTTGCTTATAAGTAATTTCTTATTGCCTAAATCACTAAAACAGTTACAAATTCTTTACGGTAAAATATTTTGAAGGATATTAAAGTTTATGAGAAAAAAAATTTGCAAGGCATTTTAAAAAGGTTTCGAAAGTTTTCGAAGGATTTGAATATATACTTTATAGTCAAAAATTTAAATAAATTTGAATGTAGGCAACAGGATTTTCATTACGTAAAAATAGTTTCAGAAGATTTTTGTAGAGTCCGAAAAATTTTACCAAATTAAAGTAGAATTAGAAAGATTTCGAATTTTACAAAAATTAAAATATTTGTATCAAAGGAATAGAATTTATTTAATCGATTATTTATTAGCATTTTATGTGAATTAAAAAATAAACGCATTACAAAATTGCTTTAAAATTGTTAGTTTCTACTACTCTATTCACCATAATCTGAATACTTTCAAATTCAGTCGCTTTCAATTTCAAGGTATTTTATAATACTAAATTATTATTTCAAATTATTTTTTTAAATTAGAGACTTTAAGATTTTTGATTTTTTCTTCAAAATTTAAACGTCTTATAATTTATATTCAATTACATACACAGGATGGACACGCTGGGGCATAAAAATTATAAGCAAACCCATCTTACACGCCAATGCTATTATTATGGGCTTCAAGTGATTGTTTTTAGTTTGTTCTTTTGAATATTCTCGAATTTTGTAAATCGAAATTTTCAAATGAGGAATTTTTATTCTGAAAATTCATTTCTAAAAGATAAAATTTAACCAGATTTAAAAGAAAATGACAAAAGGATTTAAATCATAATCCCTTGAACATAACAAAAGTGTTGTTATGTATCAATTAAGTAAATCAAAATTTCCAAGTAATTTTATAGTTTGATCTAATTCATTTCTGAATGCTCTTTTTTAATATTGGGAAATAAATCTGTTCTGAACATTTTACTACCACTCTACAAATTTTGAACATTTTCACACTTTCGAAGAGATGAGAAAATTAAATTAGGGGTAAAAACACCGAATGTCTTAATTTTCGAAGAGTATAACTATACATTCAAAGTACTGGTAAAAAAAAGTGATTTATATTTTATTCTCAGTTTTAATGTAAATCGTTAATTTTAAGCGATAAAGATTTTTAAATATGTCAAAAAAGAATGTGAAAGATTTTATAACCATTTGTTTTAAATTTTCTCAGGATTTAAGAAAATAATAATACAAGTTTTTATTACGTCAAAACATATTTCCAAGTTGCAGATTTGTTGAAAATTTTCAAAAATAATTAAAAATTGTAAAAGATTTGAAGACATTTTAAACCAAATGTATATGTTTTAAGATAGAGAAATAAAAAAAAATTAAACTGATTTTTTATTTTGATAATTTAATTAAAAGAACATATTTTTAATTTGTTGAAAAAATTGTTTAATAATTTTCTAAAATTTCGGAAAAGTATATCGAAATGTTTACATAAAAATTGTTAATTTGTTTAAGATTAAAAAAGTAGTAGACAAATTTCGAAAATAATTTAAAATGTACAAAGATAACTACTACAAGTGAACTTATACCTTTAAAAATAATTTTAAGTGAATAAAAAAAAAAATTCAAAACTTTACAAAAGAATTCCGAAGCTTTGTAAAGATACAAAACTAATTTTAAACTTAAAATGATTTTAACTTTGTAAAAAATGTCGATTTTTAAATATTTGGAACAAAAACTTAGAATCTTTTTAAGAATTTTAAAAGGTTTTAATATAATAAAAGAATTTTCTGAGATTTCCAAAATTGTCAAAAAAGAATTTGGAAGATTTTAAGACAATTTTAGGAAAAATTTGAGTTATTTTAAAAGATGTTTATTAAACTCAGAAGTTTTATAGAGATATTTTTATTTTTCCTAGGAAAATTTCACTATATTAAAAAAAAAATAAACGCAGATATTTAAAAAATGAATAGTTATTAGATATTTTTATACTTTATTGAACATTATTTTTCCCTGAAAATTTTAATTTGCGTAAAAATTTTTTCTTATTTGATTAAAAAATCCTTTTTAGTTGAAAATTAAAAAGTTTTATTAAAAATTTCACTTTTTTATTTAAAAGCTCACCTCTTTTGGTGGAAACTTTTCTTTTTATCAAAATTACAACTGTTGGTCTTAAAATAAAAAACTTTTTTAGTTATGGATTGAACTATTTGTTGACAATTCGTATTTCCGGATAAATTCAATTATTTGTGATATAAAAAAATCTGCCCGCTTCGCGGGTACATTCTCATCGCGCGCTATGCGTGCGGCTCGCTGCGCTCGTAAGATAGAGCGCGCCCACGGCGCGCGTCTATTGAATCTCGCGCTTCGCCCTCAAATACTCATTTTTTGAATTTGGAATGCTTGAATAAAACTTTATCAAAAAGTTATCTTTTAGATCGCAGCATTTATATGCGTCTTCATATTCTGAATTTTCGACTTAATCAAGTATAGATAAAGATTAAGTTGCTCAAAGCTCTGTAGGTTTTAAGGTACACATTCTCATCGTGGCACTCGCGCTGGGCACTCGATTTTTGACAGACATTTGGAAAGTCTTATTTTAGATTTTTTACATATCTCATGTCTTTTGGCGTTATGTTGGAATTTTCGATTTTCTGCATATTACTCACGATAAATAAAAACAAAAGTACGAATTCTGTTGGAAAATGGTTAAATGACATTTTGTAGGATTTTTCAAAAGCTATAATTTATCTTTGAGACTTTTTTTCATAGTTTGCGTCGTTTGGCCATTCTAATACTTTCTCTATCATAAATGATGAAAATGTAATAAATTATTACAAACTTGTATCTCTTTTTGTAGGTGAATAACTTTTTCTGTTAATCTTTTTTCGTACGTTTATGTACAAATTTTTATTTTTAATTTCATTTTTATGATTAAAGCCAAAACTACGTCTTCTATCAAAAGGTGATTCATTACAGATTTGTAACTCATCTTCGGGCAAACAAATGTTGTTAAATCATTTTTTTCGTAACTTCTGTCGTTTTAACTCAAATTTTAATTTTTTTTATTTTCAACGTTATTTTTACGAATAGAACAAAAAGTACGCGCCCTATTAAAAAGTGAATTATAACGTATTTGTAGATCTTTTTCGGTATCGCAATTTTTATTAATTCGTCTTTTTTCGTATCCTGTATAGTTTTACCAAAAAATTGAATTTTGATTTTTCATTATTTTTGAAGGTCTTGAAGGTCTATCAAAAACCAATGTAAAATTTTTATTTTCGATTGATTAAAAAATTTTTTTAAATGCTATAACTCTGAGAATATTATTCTTATCGAAAAAAGTCATAAGGTTAGTCATTAGGTTAGTCTTTTCTAATACTATAAATACCCGTACATAGAATTTTCAATTTCAGAAAAAGTGGTCTCAAAAATGTTCTAAATGCGCACTCGTCCTTTCTTTTAAGACCTGAAAAAAGTGTGACAAAGATTGACTTGATCCGTTCATTTGTTTGAGAGTAATCGTGTTTACGGTCGGACAGACGGCCGGACAGACAGGCAGACTGAATTTTCGACAATTGTAATACCTTCTCAATCATAAATAACGAAAATGTTATTTAAATCTGTTTTATTTATAATATGAACTATTATGTTTTTACATTCTCATCATCTATGTTTAAGAAAGTATTAGGATTGTCTGAAATTTGACACCACAGTTTGTCTGTCCGTCCGTCCGTCCGTCCGTAAACACGATAACTCTCGAAAAAATGAACAAATCAAATCCAGCTTTGGCACACTTTTTTGCGCCCTAAAAGAAAAGACGAGTATAACCAGCCAAGAGAAGAAAAATATATTTTTTTGAAGCCCTACAAAATTAGCATAGCAACTTTTTGGATTTTCTTGGAAAATCGAAAATTAAAGTTTTGATTGTACAAAAAATAATGAAAAATCAAACATTCCATTTTGTGGTCAACCTATGCAGGATACGAAAAAAGATTAATTCAAAAAAATTGTGATCCGAAAAAAGGTCTACAATTTCGTCAAGAAACACATCTTGATAGGACGCGTACTTTCTGTTTTATTTGTGAAAAATAACATTGAAAATAACAAAAATATATAAAAAATTTGTAGAAAAACGACCAAACTTATAAATTGTCTTCAAAAATCGATTGTCCAGCGCGAGTGTCGCGATGAGAATGTGTACCTCAAAGCCTACAGAGCTTTGAGAAACTTAATCTTTAACTATACCTAATTAAGTGGAAAATTCAAAATATGAAAAGGCATATAAATACTGTGATCTAAAAGAGATCTTTTCGATAAAGTTTTATTCAAGCATTCTAAATGCAAAGAATAAATATTCGAGCGCGAAGTAACCCATTATCGAGCGCGAAGCGCAAGAGTCATCAGACGCGCGCTCCAGGCGCGCTGAAACTTGTGAGCAAGCGAGCCACGCTCAGTCCGCTTGACGAGAATATGCCCGGGAAGCGGGCAGATTTTTTGTCGTAAATTCATATTTTTTGGTTGAACATTAAGCTACTAGGTTAAAAGTAAAACTACTTTTTTTTTAAATTCACTTGTTTGATTTAAAATGTATCATTTTAGTTCACAATTGATCTCTTTGTTTCGAAATCTAACTATCTTATTGACAAATTTTATTTATAAGTAAAATCTTTTTGGATTTGGTAGAAAAAAATCTTCTTCGCAGAAAATTTATCTATTTTGTTGAAATAATAATCATTTAAATATAAAATCATAAAGTTTCGAAAAAAGACTTAAACTTTCTAAAGTCTTCAGACCCTGTTAACGTTTTATGCCAAAATTAGCATTTTTAAAACAGATTTATTAGATTTAATGATTATGATTTGATTATCAATTGTGATTATCAATTTGAAAAAAATTCACATTTTTGAACAAAAATAATTGGATTTAAGAGATTGAGTATGTTTTAAACATTTTACGTTGTGATAACGTACACTAAATATTAATAATTTAAAAATATTATAAATTTATAGTTATATTTATATTTATTATTATGCCGATATTAATT
>JAAAKG020158845.1:0-29699 GCA_010014905.2 Druon quercuslanigerum | reverse complement strand
ATTGTTGGTTAGACGCTCGGACTTCACCTCAGAGGTCCGGGGTTCGATTCCAGAGCCGGTACCTCTGGAAATTTTTCTATATACCTTTACCGAGGTTCTGGTGGTTCAGAACCCACCTTAAGCTGTAGGTCCCCCCATCGTGCACTTGACTTCAACCCAGTTCGTCAATCTAACTTTAAACAGAAAATTCCATCGACATGTTGGGCAGGAACCATCTTAAGCCTGTGAAAACGGTTTTTTTTTAATAAAAATGATAATAATAATAATCGTTAAAAAATCAACCTCTGAATATATTTATGAATATTATTTAAGTAATCAACCATTTTTGTAACTTTGAACATTGTCGAAGCAAAAAGTCATCGAAAAAACATTATTAGTTGATTCCGTAAAAAATTGAGCCTATTGGTTGAAAATAGCCAAACACTGAATTTGTTTATTAAAATTGTTTAAATAAATAATCATTATAGTAAAGAAAATGCATTAATTCAAAAATTAGGCATATTTGCTGAAAATAGCCAAACTCTCATTTTTTACGAAAATTGTTTAAATAGTTCATAATTCTTGTAAAATGTTAGTGCCATAGATAATAATTATCGGAAACTCTTTCTTATTTGACTTCGTGCATAAAATGTAGTCAATTGGTTGAAAAATAGCCAAACAATGAGTTTGTATTGAAACCTTTTAAATATCTTTAGAGAAATTGTTTAAACAATTACCAAATAGCATGTATTTTCGATTAATCATAACAAAGCATAATTTTTCTCACTCTTTATTTAAAAAATCCTGGATTTGAATGAGCTAAACATTGCTAATCTCAACCAAAAAAAACTTTTGTACATAAATTTGTTTATCTCGTAATAGACCATTTTTTAAATAAAATATTATCACCCACTAAAAATTATTTTTAAATAGTTTTAGTACAGATGTAAGACCTTCTTTAATAAATCTACAAATCTTTGTAAAAATAGAATTTAAAAAAAATTAATGTAAATTTTATTGTTAAACATAAAAATTAACAACATTTTTTACAAATCTTTTCAAAACTTCAAAATCTTTTATTAAAAAAAAAATAACATTTAAACCGAATAAGTAGTGTAGGCTAAAAATTGGTTTGGTCACAGAAACTTTTTTCCCCTACTATGCCGCGATTTTTAAATTGGCGAATTGATATAAATTGATTGTTTTATAATAAATATAATATGATCATAATTCCATAACAATCATTTTGATATTCGAAATTATCAGATTAAATTTAACGCTGATTGTCATCATTTTTTTATTTACATAATTGTCATCTCGCAACGTGGCACTTGACAGAACCTTGTGATTTTCCCAATGTTTCTTATGCATATTAAAAAAAAACTTACCTGATAAGAGATTATTTTTTAGAATATTGAAATTACGCAAAATTAAACTACCTGTTATTGTCATTACCTCATTCTCGTCGAAAAGTGATATGTCACGAAGTACTAAAATAATTATGTATTAAGATTTTGAAAAAGTTATGGCCAAAAGAATTCCAGCCATCTTATCAAAATTCTATGACTTTTCCAGATTATCTAGTAGCAATTCTGATATTATTGCAACTTCTTTCCTTCTTATTCGTCCATATGACTATTAATCATTGCTTAATAAAGAAATATAATTCCCACGAATATAGAGGTATTTTTTATTGGGATTCTGAATCCGGAAGATGGTAATTTAAACGTTTTCATGTGTGGTATCCTTGTAAAATGTAGAGATCATCTGTGGTCCATTAAGTTTGCAGTACTGCTCTCTCAAATGTACATCTCAAGATTCTAGGACTGAATGAATGAATGAATCAAACTCCACGAATCTGTTTATATACCTCGATGCATCGAGTGTACTTGTCTCTTTTTCCCCTAATTAGTAACAGCGACGCTAATCCATGAATAGTCTGCGATTCAAGCAGCTTCTTTTTCAGATTCATTTTTGTACCACAGAACTAGGCACACGATATTTCCGGTAGAATAGAGTTTTGTTTTATACTTTAAAGACTCTTAAAATTCTTATCATGCAATTTTAAAGCTTGATGAATTACAAAAAACGATTAACCTGAGCTTACTAACAGTTCCTAAATGGAAATTAAGTAATATCTTCTAATGGTTAACTTCTACTGATTAAAAATTAATGTAAAATTATTTAACATTTCAAGACCCAGACCATTTTTTTTAATGATAAATTATTTTTTTCTACTTCTTTCAGATATTAAAAAAAAATCATGAATTACAAATGAAGATCAACTCCTAACGATAATGAACAAGATTACCTTAATTATATAAAATTATTTTGTTAATTCAAAACTGGTAATTAGTGGTCGAAAATGCAATAATTGAAGATAATGATAACGACATCTTCTATTTAATTGAAATGGAAAAAAATCTTTGAATCTTTAATGAAGATAAAGTTCTTTTTTTCTTGAATAACATGAGCATGCGATATGCACTTGTAAAATTAAAGTGAAAAAGCATAGTTACTCAGACCCTGCCTGAACTAATGTTTTGATTTTAAAAATTATTTAAAAATCATGGATCAAAGAAAATTACGTATTTTTGGAATAGCCGTCCTCAGAAGTTTGGCAAAACAAACTTGAGAGGCTGCCGATGACCTATCACAAGTGATCACAAGCGCCGGAGAAAGTCAGAAGAGTTAATTTTTCGACTGTCAAAATATTAAGATCAAGTGGAGGACATTTTTAAAAATACGGACATTCGTGGTTATGTGATTGAAGAACTTTAAAATTAATCAATTATTCTAGTTTAAATATAACAATACTTTTTATTCTGCAGAAAAATAATAATCTATCAAATGAATAGTTGAAAACAAAAAATTATATTTTATAACATTTATCCTCTGATAATGGCAATCTGATAGATAATAAATGTGCAAGGTGAATTACATTTATCCGAGCTCTTATCAACTCTTCTGCACAATTTTTTAATGAATTTTTAAAACAATTTCGTAAAATTCTACATTACTTTCGATTAAACTTGCACTTTAGAGAAATCTTTTACGAGAAAACGGGCAAGGGAGGGGGGGGGGGGATAAATAAAAAAATGTTCTAGGTTCCCTTTTTCCTCGACTGGAAGCACAGCAATTAGCTAACCAATAACTCACGATCGTTGATGATAAATGATGATACACGTGATATTAAGCACCTATAATTAGAAAGCAATTTCGCGTTAAATTTAATTTCTGTGAGATGGACATCGGGAATACCCTATGCTAATGGAAGAAAAAAAATACGATCACCTCAAGATTACTCAGTGATCTGAAATGTCATAAATTACTTCTTTTCTCCAAGATTCTAATAAATAATTAATTAATTCATTCGAAATTAGAAATCAAAGTCACGTTACTGCAGGTTTGAAGTAGTGATACAAAAAAATTTGATTGATTGAAGGAATTAACTGCGTGTGAATAACTGAATAATCAATAGGTTATGAAAAAATATATAAATTTCTCCTTACTAATTTGTTCGGTTAGATTAAAATTGGAGTCATTTATTAATCTGATAATATTACAATATATTTAATAATCGATTTCAGTAGTTATTTAATTGATTTAACACTTTATTAATATTCTTTTGTTCCTCTAAGTACGTCTAAAACCAGAAATGCGAGCAGAAATGTATATTTCAGACAATTAACAATTTAAATGAATACTGAATGGAACGTCAATTAAGGGGGACAAATGGGTGGAAGATATAATGAAAATAGTACTTTATTTATCAGGTTCTATTTCTGACGCAAGCGCACTAAACTTGTTCATAAATATGATTTATCTCCGATATAAATGCGATGGTCTTGTAGATCATAATCTATTGGTACTAAGAAGTAATTAAATCGCAGGTGTGTCTCCCCACTAATCAGATTATCGAGCAAGGATCTCTACATGATTTTTTGTTGTTGCAATTTACAAATACGTCTAATCGTCAATATTGAAAAACATTCCCGGGAAAGAAATGATTGACAGGAAAATAATAAGTGGTTTAATTACATGCTGTTATGACTAGCACTTTTGCCTATTTAATTAAAAGAATCAATAAAAAAGGGAGATTTCCAGTAAATTAAAAATACGAATTTTGAATAATTGCTTTAATTACTACTAAAAAGTAGAAAAGTTATGATTTGAGTTTGATGTCTCTTCTTTTTTGCAGGTCTGTTTTGAGTGCTAGGTGCTAAAATTTATGAACTTTTTAAATTCAGACTGTTATGTAAACTGCCGATTGTTTTTTTTTTTAAGTTTATAATCACCTTTTGATGTTTTAATTAAAGTGCTACCTGAGCTTTAAATTTTGAAGGCATAATTTTTAATTTCCACTTGCAGATGATATGATTTTACTTTTAAAATTTTTATCCTCAACTAAAGGGAAACCATTAGGACATTGGCTCATAAATGATATTGACAAATTGTCTATTGTTTTGAATGTCGGTCTCTGATTAAGGCAGAAATCAGTATCAATTGATTCAGAACAATGATAAAAATTAATTTGAGAATTTTTTATAAAGCCTCACTTTAAACCCCTTTTGGTTCGAGTTTTTGGCGTCTGAAAAAACGGATATTTGGCTCAAAATAAACCTAGCTTTTTCGGTGCAACCGGAAGTTTCAAATTTTTTAAAATGTTTAATGAGGTTTAAGAAAAATATTATTACATAAATAAAGTTTAATATGGTTTAATACGAAGAATTTTGATCTGTTTCAACCACAAAGAGATTACGCGGGAAACATCCGGTTGGCCAGACGTGACGTGACGTTCTTCGGTAAACGGACAACGACCCAAACTCATTTTGCAGACAATAGAACTGATGTAATAAAATTATTACAAACATCGCCCAGTGGGCTACTTGCCAAGCACTCGTGTCCAAAATCAAACGAAAAACGATATTTCATTTGTGCATTTAAAATGGAAACCATTCAATATTTAATGTAAATGTTTCAGGAATAACATCTGAATTCAAAATACTTGTTCGATTCTTATTCGAAATAAAAAAGCAGCAAATATTATGTGAATTATAATTACCTGAAATCGTTGTAAAAAATTACTTTTCATTATTTTCCGCTAATTCTCAGTTAAAGATAAGAGAGTGTAACGTAGCTTGGCAATCGTTACTGGAGAGTTTAGTAATCATTGCCAAGCTACGTCATATACTCTCTATTCTTTGTCCGATAATTATTTTGATAGAACAAATGATGTTCCAATAATAGTATTTTAACGTTCCAATTTTTCTATCAACTGATTTTTTCCGGACCAATTTTTTACTTAGCTTGACCATCAATGACTCTTGTACCCTAAAAGATGAATTTTTAATTCAAAGTGACAAATTTTCCAAAAAACAGTAGAATTTTTGCTCGTAGAAGATGAATGAACAAAATATTTGAATTTTCAACAAAAAGTCGAATTTTCAAACCAAAAAACCCAACTTCAACCAAAAGCATTTTGAATCTCCAACAAAAAGATGAGTTATCAAAGAAAAATTTAATAGTCGATATGCGAACAATAAAAAAACAACGAAATAGTTTTATCCACGAAAATTTTAATTTTTCAACAAAATACTTATATCTTCAACAAAATACTTGAATTTTTAACTAAAAAATTAGTCAAACCTGGCACCGTGCGTCTATAAAAAAGGGTTTCGTAGCCTAGATGTTGATTAAGTGTTAAAAGAGGCTTAAAAAAATTTCCAAATAGTTTTCTTAATTGAAAAAAAATCATTTCTTCAAAAATTTGTTATTAGAAAAAAATTAATTAAGTCGTTCAAATCTTCCCCTTACCTACTCCCCTATACATCCTAGTCCCCATACATCCTCCCCTCCTCACTTTCCTCTCCTTCAAAAACAGTACGATCCGACCGAAACTATTTTTACGAAAAACGAAAAAGATGAATTTTGAATAAAATTATTAAATTTGCAACCAAATAATAAAATTCTACCGTAAAAATATAATACTCAGAAGACAGTAACTGCACAAAAAATATAAATACAAGGCAAATAAATTACTAACAAGAGTATTTATATCAGGTTGGCAGCAAACTCAATTTTTAAAATTCCATGATTTTTTCCTATCCATTTTTTCATTTCCCCTGACTATTTATATTCAAAGTCCAGCATTTAAATCTTGTAATAGTTATTCAAAGTGCCTGTTATGCAGAAATTCCCTGACTTTTTCCCTGATTTCCAAGTTGATCCTGACCTACGGCAACTCCTGTGGCTATATATTCTATAAAAATACATATATAAAATAGTTAGCTATATTATTTTACTTACTATGGCGAAAGAAGCTATTTTTACAATGAGAGAAAAAACTACTTTGTGCGAAAACTAAATCAGTTACAGAAAAAATAAAAGAAATAAACTGATAAAAAGTGCACTGTTTTAATATTTAAAATCTTTTTTTGAAAAAATTGAAATATTTTAATAGCAAATTCACTTTAAATTACTTTAAATTCACTTCAATTAACAGGATTTGAGTGGAACTGCTATTCAGTTGAATTGAATTTAGTCGAATCGACTTTCAATTCAGTTGAATCACGTTAAATTAGGATTTATAACGTTTTATGAAATTGATTTGAATTCGCTTCAATAGATTTAAATTAAAATACATTTATTTCAAAATATTTATTTCGTTGCAATGAATTGTAATGAATTCCAGCTGAATTACTTAAATTTATTGTCATTTACTTGAAAGCATGTACTTTAATTTTGTAGGATTGACTTTCAATTTATACTTAGGTTTATCCGTGTTTTCTTAAATTTACCTAAGTCAACTTGAAAACACAATGAATTTACAAGAATATTTAAAACTGTCAATACCTCAATTTCTGATGTACATTATCAGTCAACTATTCAATACAGTGACATTCATCTGAAATTTACTTCAATTCACCTTTCATATTTACTTGAAATCAATAGGCTTTTGATGAAGTATATTTGTATACCCAGGCGGAAATATTATATATAATACTTCATACTATACATAAAATATATATATTATTTCCGCCAGGGTAATTACGGAATCTTTTGCCGGCTTCAGTTTTCTCCTTCGGAAGTTTTTCTTACATGGAATTTTTCTCTCACTAGGCTTTCATTTACTAATCGATATTAAACATACTCAGGAACTTTCCAAGACATTTGCCTTGCGACTTAAATGATTACACCTTTTTTCCACTCGACGTTTGACCTGCAAAGATTCCGTTACGCGCGCCGCATTGGAAATTAAGCGATCGATATTGCATATCCTGAGTTTATCTGCACTGTATTTTTCAGTGACAACCCCAATTCTTAACAAAGAATTTTAATGTTCTCTTATTAAGTTAACAAAGAAATTGCAAATATCACAGAAAAAACAACATGTAATCTATACAGCGATTTTAGAGCAATATTTACCTGTAGAAAAAATTACCTTAACGTGTTTAGATTTACCTGCCACAAGGGAAATGGTTACCATGTATCTCCATGTATATCTATAATTGAAAATTACCCGCAACAAAAATGCACTTCTCTTTTTTTACTTATAAATTCTCGAGTAAAATCTTACCAATTTAACAACAAATATGAAGTTTTACCCATTTGAAAGATATATCAATTTTATAAGCAATCAATTAGATAAAAATGATCTAATCTTTTATAAAATTATATTCTAAAAAACATCTGATATAATAATAGATTTAATGCTTTTACGAAGATACATTACGATCAAAAGAGATAAGAAGAAGATTGTTTACGAAACGTCGGCAACAATTCATAGTTTTGTACACTAATGGAACCCGAAATATCTCTTTTGATCATCTGATATAATCATAAATTAATCAATTGAGTTTCGGAATCTTCTTAAGGGAAATTATATCAAGTAGGTAAATATTCTTAACTATTCAGTCAAATTTCGTCAAACTGACCGCATCTTTTTCTCTGCGCAGAACTAATTGCCATATTACAATTATACAGTCACTCACCGGTCACTCGTCGATGTAACGCCGAGCACGTGTAAACCAGGTTTTACTTCCGGAAATGACTTGACGCCGATCAAAAGTTGCTACTTCTTATCAAATCAAAGTTCAAGGTAATGTTCATTCTTCCTTCTAACATTTTATTATTTCCTTCGTTCTGCTTCTGAATCCCTGAAACAAAAAAAACATAAATTTTCTATCCCATATTGATGATTCCAGCCAACATTTTTTTTAACTCCAACCAAAATGTTGTGTGATTATGTCAGCGATATAGCTATAGGGATTTTTTTCTCAAGAGTGCCAAAAAATATTCCAAAAAATACCAAAAAGAAGCATTAGATTTCGCGAATCAGAAGTTACTTTTTTTTATTTATTTTGTCGTCATTTTTAATGTTCTTTTCAAACCTGCATAAAAAAGGCAACTCATAACCGATTTTAAAATTTAATGGCTATTTTTAAAATAGCTGTCCCTTTTAGCAAAAGTTACTTCCATCCAATCCGTTACATTTTCTTAAAATAGAAGAGATGAGGAACAAGTTTTCTCTCATTTTTGAAGAGTCAAATTCGGGGTAACGTTGAGGGGGGTAAAGGTTCTAAAGTCGGTTGAGTCTGGAAAAAAGAAAGCGCGGAAATTGAGAATATTTATTTTACAAATGCAATAACAAAGATATATAACACGTCCTCGCGAGCGTTCCAGATTTTGTCGCGAGCAACCAATTACAATTTCAAGCTGACCTAAATGAAGCAATGTCCGTGGTTCGCACTTTAGTCCTCGAAAATTCAATTTATATAAACGAAATTCAAGGCTTCGATTCCAAAGCTGCAACAGGAGATATTTAGTAAGCTCGTAAAATAGCTTCAATGAGGCAATCTAACTGATAGAAATGCTTAGTCTTGTCTAATGTGTCTGAACCATCGACGGATATATCGATGTTTTCGATATTGACCTATATTTCAAAAGCATAAATTTTATAAACTCTTATCAAATAAATACTTCACGAGATATTAATTCATGTTCTAGAATCAGCGCCAACGCACTTATCTCGTCTATTTTTAAAGGTGGTGGCTACCTATACCGAAATATCGATACAAGTAGCCTTATTTTTTCGGTACAAATAAGAGGAGCTAAGAAACTGGGATAACGGTACCGAAATTTCGGTACGCATAGCTGGATTTTTTCGGTACGCGTAGACAATTGCATGTTTTAAATGTGGACTAGATAGTTTATTATTTGAATAAGAAAAACATATGTAATAATACATTTATTTGAAGGAAAAAATCCGTCAACAATAAAAATATATTGAAATAGAATCTCATTCTTTCCTAAAACTTTAAATCCTTGAACTGATAAGTCATACGTGACTAATTCGAAGTAAAGGATGTTCATTAAATGGCGCGTGTGAAAAATTTGCAACATAAGTGATTCCTTTTGTAACAAGAGATCAGAAAGCAACTAAATGCCTTCGCGAATACTTTTTTCATTTAACGTTCTTACTCATATGTCAAGCATTCTCGACAACGTTTTTACAATTTTCAAATATGCTGAGTTTTTTATTTCTAAACATTCCAACACACTATTATACCCAATAATCCAACGAGTGACTTGGACAAAAGGCGTAGGATTCCAAATATCGAGTTATTATCTTAAAAAAGGTGCATGATGTTAAATATTATATTGCGCATCATATTTTTTATTTCAAATTATTGAAAACAACTGCAAGTAAAAAGTCACAAAAATACCAATTTTGATAATATGCCGTAAAACGGGGCTAAGCAGTTCGAAAAACGGGGGGAGCGGGAAACAACCAATCTTGAATTTCACGAATTATATTGAATGATGTGGATAAAAACTCCCGCTGAGCCCAAAGTTACGATGCCTAGAATATTAAAGCTTTTAAAGCTGAATAATTTTGTATTTTTTATACAGCGTTCAATATTGAACATATTCAAATTTTGCGCACTTAAAATCCAACGAGTTTTTATTCTGAATCTTAAAACATTAGTAATGACAAACTCTTGAAATGTTTATAATAGGGGTGTTGCGAAAAAATTTAATATAAAAATCGATAAGAATTTTCGAATTTTTTGATTTGAGATTCGGAAGTTAGCCAATAAGGCCATTAAAAGCAACCTTCGCTTTTCTTCTCTGACTGGTATATAGAAGTGATTCAATAACCCAAGAGTCTTTGTAATATTTAAAATATTCCTAACTTGCTTTTTGAATTTTCTTTTCTTATTTTATTTCACTAATGTACAGAGTATGTAATTTATTACTTAAAAATGCAATTGTTATAGATCATGCAACGATCATATTAAATCATTTTCTGCTTAACGGTAGGTGGGGGGTGGGGGGTTAGTGTAAATCAGCAAATTTTTAAAGATTTTTTAAAAATAATTGCATTTATTTGATAATTTTGAAATTTTAAGGATAGTTACTCACACATTTTGACAACATAAAAATTTTTTTCATCTAATAGGGGGCGGTACAGGCGCTCGCGCAAGAGGTTTTTTTTGCCCACATTATCACGCTTTTTCTTCAAATGTAAAACAAAAAAAAGATTAGTAGTCTGTTAAGCATCTTTTTTCATACCAAGTGAACCTGAAATTTTTTTTTTTAATTTTTTGAAAAAATTATGACGTTTTCTAAAAAATCGACAAAATTTTTTTAGTCTTTTTATTATTAAAAAAGTAGTTCTAAACAAATTTTGTCCGTATTTACGCCTACTTGGTGCAAAATATTATAAATATAGTCTCCACAAAATATCAGCTTAATAAGTTAATTATTTTTAAAGTTATGTAGGCCATTTTGGAAAATGTGGTTTTGAGAAAAACACGTTTAAAGTTTAGAAAACCAATATTCATATGTGTATACCTGCGTCAGTAAAAACGGTGTAACTTGAAAAAAACTAAAACTTTTGTTCTAAAATTTTAAGGGAACATTTTTGAGATGTTTTGAAGTATATTTATGCAAAAATTGAAAAATCGGTTGTTTTTTCTTACACTAGGGAACTTATTAAACTTACACACTTTTCATTGTGAAATGATTTATTTTTTTACTTTTTCAATTTTACAACTTGTAAACCTTCTAATGTGCGATAACACTATATAACCAAGATTTATTCAATAAAAAATGTCAACAAATTCAAAGGCAATTATACTAGTACGCAGTGGATAGTTTTCGAATTTATTTTTAGGTAATGAGAACAATATACATATACGAAACACATTCTTAGTTTCTGTAGTTGTGTGCGATTTTTCTTTTCCATTTTGGAATAGGGGATGGAAATGGGATTTCGAAAAGGGGTTTGAACTTAAGTTTACTCTTCAATGATTTTTCATCAGTCTTTTTAAAACTGGAGCCAAAATAGAGCGAACAATGGACCAAATGTATAGAAAAAAAACTTTATTTCTGTAATATCTTGGTAATGAATAATGATTAATATCGTTTCATTGTGTCATTAAATAGTTCTTAAAAAACAAAAACTATTTTTCAAATACACTTACATAGAAAAAATTAGTTTTTATGAAGACATTAGCAAAATAGGGCAAAAATGAACTGAATCACATGCATTTGGTCCCTTGTTTTCCCCTCATCAATCTACGAAGTGAAGTTAGCTGACGATTGAAGTGAAAATACCTCATTGGTTTTGTGATTCGACTGCGCAAATTTTGAATTTTGGAATATTTGACCAGCTTTAACTGGATTTTTTTCATTTTTATCCCTGAACAAACAGAACCTCGAAAGTGATGAATTGTACAGTGAAATTGGTATGTTTCCGCATCAAAAGTTAAAAAGGAGCTTAAACTCTCAAAACTGAACTAATAACCGAATGAAACTTTTAATGTTTCATTGAAACTTATTATGCGTACACATCCCTATTTAGAGACGCCACACTGATAGTCGTTAAAACATAAAAATATTTTTCATTAGATGTGATCCTTAGAATTGAGATCGATAACATAATTTCATATTTTTATATACACAGATCGCATGTGATTGCAAGTGATTTCTGTTAATGCAAGTGACTTTAGGTGATTACATTTGATCTTAAGTGATTTCCCAAGATTTTACTTAATGTAAATTGATTGAGCGGTGCATTCTTATAATGATTGCCGGTGATTTTTAGAGTAATTGCGAGGTCATATGCGAGGTATATATGTATCTGAAAATTTCGGGTGACAACGATTGCATGACTGCATATGATTAGGATATGATTATAAGCGATTGCACGTTATTGCAACTGATTGCACATGGTTTTGCTTGATTTCAAGTCATCCCCTTATTATCTCCGCATTTCAGCCACATTATTCTTGGCACTTCGAAAAAGCAGAGTTGGCGGTGCTACTTTTCTGGGAAAAATAAGAGGCGAGAATGAAACCACGAAGAAAAGGGGCACTTGTACTAAAAGACACGTGTGTCGGATTAAATCGAATCTGGTTCAACGAAGCTTTTCAGGCCGAATACGAAAATATCGTATGCGTGTCTCAAACTATCTCAAACACTCGCGAAAATGGAACGCAGCTTAATATTCGATGCTTTCAATTAGAGAGCTTCCGTTACTTCCGGATAATTTTGGCCAAGGTCCGCATCTTTCCATCATTCTGTCAACGTTGGAAAGATAAACAAGCTTCCCAGAAATAATGTAGCCAATTTTCCCCCAAGAAGTTACTTCTTCCCTTATTTCATCGTGATTTATGTTCCTTTTATGCCATTATTTTTACTCGTCACTTGGAAGGGGATTTAAATTATGTATCATAGTAAGGGGTCAAATTTTAATGTCTACAGATTAAAATCAATTGAAGAGGATCAACGTAGATGGCAGCAAAATTGAAGACATGCAGATTTAAATGGTGTAGTAGAATTAAATGATCGTGATATAGGAATCGTGGGAGAAGTATATCCACCAATCATATCCTCGTAGCCCGGAGAAAGTTTGGTGATTATGTAGGCTAACATTGTCACTTGCACAACCCTTGAACAAGTTACATGAGGTTATTTTTAGCTTTGCAATTATAAATGTTCAGTGTTCACTGACCTTTACACTTTTTTCATCGGATAAATTCGAGTGCCTCTGAATGAAACCATCTAATCTTTTTACACTTATCAAATATTCCATAATAACTATTATAATTCAAATACAAACATTTTTCTCCAGTTAAACACATTTAGGAGCAAGTTGAATAGCGAGCATCAGCTATTAAATAAACCAAAATATGTTTCGAGATACATTAAAAATAACTAACATAATCAAGGAAAATCCCGCAATCTAGCGTTCTACTTGTCCATTTAGTTTTACGGAATATTAGAATAGTCAGAGCTTTAAAATAAATTATTCATTGTTATTCTAGGAGGTAACAATGGAACAGGTTTAGAATTAAGAAAAAATATGACAGAATATGCATAAAAATCAACAGTTTTTAAAAATATCTCACTTACGAGAACTAATATTTTTTGTACTGTGAAGTGCCCAAAGAATGCATGAGTAATATTCAGTGCCAATGTCATAAAAATTAATAAATTTACAACGAGGAATAGTCAATGTAAGCCTGAAATTATATGCATAGACATCGTCTTTTATTCTTTAGAACGTTTTTATTTTTAAGACATGTTAAAAAAAGGATTTGTCCTCTTTACAAAGTCAAGAAGTATACGCATTTTCAAATTGTAGTTTTATCCCGTACTAAATAGACAAATTCACATTATTCAAAAAATTTTTATTTGACACGATCATAGAAATTTATGTTCATCTTGACGATTTTCAACATATACATATTTACAGGGTGGCAGAAAAACTTAATTTTCAAAATTCCCTGAATTTTTCCTGACCAATTTTTTATTTTCCCAGTACATTAATATTAAAAAACAGGCATTTCAATCTTGTAATGTGTTTAATAAAGAATTTTTTAAATACGGAAAAACACAATAAAACTTTAGAATAAAATTTAAAAATTTCATATTTATTTATTTCAACAAATCCTCAACCAGGAAAGATTTTGGTGGAATTTTTGACACAATAATATGAATTTTTGACAAAAAAGGACGACTTTTTAACACAATTTTTGAATGTTCAACCATGTAATAAAATTCTTAACTACAAATATAATATTTAGAAGAAAGAAAATAAAAAAGATATAGAAATACAAAGCAAATAAGTTACTAACAAAAATATTATATCAGCGTCGCCAGAAATCTTGATTTTCAAAATTTTTTCATTCATCCCTAACCAGTCATATTCAAAAACCAGAAACTAATATTGTAACATTTTTAACATAGGATCTATTATAAACGAAATAAAATAATTTCAAATTAAAATTTTCAAATTTATTATCCCCGATAGTTACTTAAAATTCCTCTTATAGAAATTCCCTGAGTTATGTGAGATTTTTTTCAAAATCCCTGACTTTTTCCTGAGCACTGAAACTTCCTGACTTTTCCACACTAAGAAAAAAATGGTTGCATCAAATAAATTTTTATTGATCCAACAAAATATTTTTTTGGGCCAACAACACTTTCTTGTTGAATCAACCAAATACTCCATCTATTACAATATTTGGTTAAAAATGCCAAAAATTTAAGTTGGGCCAACCAACTATTTTGTTTTCTATATAACAACCATATTCTATAGATAAACCGACAATTTAGTTGATTTAACCAAATCGTTCTCTTAGTCCATAACTGCCATGTTTTTTTTGACATATAGCCACACCATGTACGTAATTAAAGAAAAATCAACTACATAACTATCATAACAAATAAATTAGGTTTGCTGGAATCGTTTGTTTTTAATTTTCCACGAATGAATACAACAAGGCAACTTTAACGATTTCGCAAATGGCTATTTATAAATTATTTAAATACTAAAACAGTATGTCCTTAATCGTCATCCAATAACCGAGTGATATTCAAGGATGTGCAAAATTGTATATTGATAACTTTCGATTCGGCTGAGCTCAGAGATTCATCAGATTGTAACGGTCATCGCCTTTGAATCATTATGAAACATGGCAAACATCACCAAGGTTCTTCACACGGGACAGCCTCAACAACCGGAAGAACATGAGATTAGTATTACTATATAGTCATAAAATTAGAGCGGCTCTCACTGGTAACGTTAAATATTTGTAGTAGGGACACTTAGAAATAGATTTGGTTACATGAACAACATTTTGGTTGGATCAACCCAAGAATATGGTTGTTATATGGACAACAAAATATTTCGTTGACCCAAGACATTTTTTTGTTTATTACAATTTGGTTGATTATATCATATACTTTGGTTAATCCAAGCAAATATTTGAATTGATCAAAATATTACAAATATTCCAAATAAAGCATTCGGTTCATTTAAGTAAATATTATATATCTGGCCATACAGGAGGGTCTTATCACAATTTGCATTGTTAACGGCTTAACATGGAATTGAATCAGCTTGTGCGAATTAATTAGTAGTTTATTTAACTACTACGTATCACAAGACGTGACAATTCCACAAGACATTTGCAATATAAATTGTTCAGTATCCTTTGTTTATTTGATTGACACAATCTTTCAGCTATTTGAATAAAAAAATTAATCACGCAATCTTAGGTAATCTAACATATCCTAGTAATCTTCCAACGCAAACGGATTATATTTTTTATGTTTGCGGCTAGGCTACGAACTTTCGCACGTCGACTGACATTTAGTCATTTTGAATTGGACGCGATCGTACCAAGTCCATTCGTCCGTGACATTTAAGATGCTTTGAACAAAATATTTTGGTAAAATCAAGCAAATCTGTTGCTTGATGCTAGTAAAATGTTCTTTTAAATTATTTGGTAGATCCAACCACGGTATGTAGTTTTTCTTCGACAAGAACGAACATTTACGCAACATTTAAACTAAGTGCTAAGAAGTTTATTTAAACCTGTACATATAACTTCGTGTCGATCAGCTTTGATTTTTTAGCTCTAATTACGGAAATGAATGTTTAACTAATATTTATAAAATTATCATTGGTACTTATATTAATCTAATTTTAGTACATTACTAATGGCATACCAAGTTATTTCTGAAGATTTAAAGAGAAATAACATATATACCAGAAAACAACATTATTTTATCGACTTTTCTATGATTTTATTAAAAAACGAACTCACTGTCGTCTGAATAACAATACTTTAATTTACAACCTTGTCATAATGTTATCATAATTATGATGAAATCTACACCGGAGATCCTGAGGATGTTTCAGTTTGTAATAATGATAGCATGTAACATATGTAATACTAGTATTTCCGACCGTAATCTTATGACACGTGTAAGTTTCAACTTCATCCGACTTTTCGGAGTGGTTATTATTAAATTAAATAATAAATTACCTGAACAGAATTCATGCCAGAGATATGTCAGGATACAATGATATCGTAACAGAAACGAGAATCATAATATGGTGGCAAGAGAAACAGAATAAGACACGAAACAAAATTATAGGTACCGCTTTTGAAAACGTCTAATTTCGTAAACATTGTAATTTTTATTCTGAGATATAAGCTTAAAATGGATGCTACAAGATTAATAATTGTATCTAATAATAATGACCAACTAATGCTCGTCATAAAATAAACATTCTTTGTGAATTAAACGTAAAGATTTTTTTGTTAGAAACAGAATAAAGAGAGAAAGAGTGAGCGAGGGGTGGGGGGGGGGGGGTATTTATTGGGTGTCTTTAGAGTCTAGACGCGATTTTATTCGCTAGAGAAGTACTTTAGCTGTACAAGTATAGCTATACGATATAGATAGAATGCTAATGATAGTCTCGAGGAGTTCGCAATTCTCAGGCGACCTTCCATACACAGTTAAACATTAAATGCGAAAGCGGGATATGGTAGTTAATTTTACATAAAAAATTATAATGAGCAAACGAAAAAAAAACAAGCAATGCATACAAATTTCAAACTTTAATCAATTTTTTTTAAACAAATTACTTTTTTCATACATAATATATCTATATTAAACAGGAATTTTTATCAAGAAATGTGTTGATAAATGTTTCTTTTAAAACACAGCAGATCCTATTCAGCTTTTTCCAGGCCATTTGCTCAAATTCCGCATATTGATATTACAATTGTAATTAATCAACTCTCTTTAAACTTCCTCTAAACAAAATAATTTTAAACATCTTTTTTTTCTTTCAAATTTCAAACTTTTCAACTTGCATTTTGTTTTAATAAGACATTATAGTTTACCTCCATGTTAAATTTCATTTTACTGAATTTTTCAATTCTAAGGTTTTCATGTTAAAAACATATTTTGGTTTATGCAAACTAAAGAATATTTGCAAATTCGAAACATGTCTTACATTTTTAAATTGCATCTTTCATTCCTTTAAAACCTCAAACTTTTTCTTTTTTTATGCTTTCCAATTTGTAAGATTTTAAAAAAATAAAAAAATTGTACAATCATATCCTTCTCATATCGTACACTCCTTTTTTGCAAATCTTAATATTCAAACCATCAATTCTATTTTTTTTATAATTTCGAGAAAGTATATTTAGAAATTAGTAAATTTAAAAATCATTTAGTATATTTACAACTTAGTCCATTTGGAAATCATTTATTTAAAAAATGTTCAACATCAAGCGTATTCATTTCAAAATTGACCAAGTTTTAAGAACCGTTTTCTAATTTATTACTAAATGTTTAGCGTTTGTTTGAAGCATTTGTTTGAATTTCTTTTCATTAACATTTGAAACGAAAAAATACCATTTTCAATATTTTTTTATAAAATCGATTGCTAATTAAGGCTATCATTTGCAATGCTATGCTTCAAAATTATTCAATTTTGAACATCTGTAAAAACTTTAATGGCAAATAATTTTCTTCAGAATATTTTCAATTGAAAAAATCTTGCGATAGGAGATAAAACTAAACAAATCTTTGACGATTCACACAATTAAAAATCGTTATATAGTTCAAACCCAATTAATTTAAAATCATACAATTTATAAAACTGAAATGAGAAGTTTGGCAATTTGGGGCGTTTTTAATTTAGAACTGTATAATCATTGTCGCTTTAAAATTCAAATGGCACAATTTTTTAATTTAATTTGAAAACATAATATAATTGCAACTGGAAGTACAGTGAAACCATTCAATAGTCACTCAGGCGAGCACTAAGGTGTGAACAAACAAAAGCGGAGCGGGCTATAGTGAGTTAGGTCCCACCCACCGTCAGCCCCAAAATCGGCGCTATAGAAGAGTTTTACTGTAATTGAAAGAAAAATGGTCTAATTTTAATCATTTTTTAAATAATTTTTTACCACTTAGAGCCATTCATAAAATACGCTATACTTATGGGGGTGTGGAGATATTCAGGAATATATCGGATCATTAGATTGGGGGCCTCGGATGTTAAAACCTTTTAGCACGGAATGTAGAATTCCTGTAATAAGATTAAGTTTTTGTATAAATTTATCTCCATCATTTATAATCATTGCAATGAACTTGAGGTTGCAGAATTTTACTTATTCCAATGTAATTTACTCTATAAACTTATCAATATTCTTATTAACATATGCCGTTCATAGTTATAAAGCGTATCGAAATTTTCAGTATTTTTAAAGTTTCCGGATGGGGGGGGGGTCAATTTATGACGTAATTTTTAAAGAGGGCTTAAGAAATATCAAGGCCTATCCTAAACAAAGGTCTAAACTCTAAAGTCTCAATTTTGGGATTTTAATAGGAAATCATACCTCAATCTATGCTCTAACCAGTGAGTCTAACTTGAGACATCCTTGTATCTTGGAAGTTACCGGAAGTGGGTAATTTTTATGTTTGAATTACAAATGTAACATGCACTTATGGCAACTGTACAAGTGTCCCAGTGACTGATCTTTTTCATCCACGCATTAAGGTCGTCCTAAGTTTAAAATGTCAGGAATTTATCCGTCTATATGACCCTAAATGTAACTCCATATCGACAAAGTGGTATATTTTCTTATGGAATTAAACTCTTATACCTTACATTTTAAAATAAAAAACGTAAAAGTTTTCGCAATTGCAACAAAAATATGAAAAACCAAGAAAAGAACATGATCTAAACTCTTTTGTGGTTAGAAGCACCCGCATAAAATTTGCTTTTGATATATATTTTTTCTCTGGAAGTAGACACGTTAAGTATTGAACATTGGTCGAATCGAAAACGGACATCCTGTGCAGACCGATTCTGCATTAGCGATCGTGACTTACATTATCGAAAGGAAACACATCAACGTGAATTTCGCATGCACTCCTATCTATATTGATACGCAATGTACCGTTTTATTGAATTATTAATTCAACCTATACTTCAAGGATATAATAAAAAAACTCGAAAACTTTGAAGAACATCCTCCCAAGACATTTTCAATGACACACATTGGAAATCTTGATTTTATCAAAACACAAAGGACAGCAAAAATATGGTACACAATGGAACAAAACGATTTTCTCAAATATATCTCAGAGTTAGAAGGTCGCATCGGATGCCACAAAGGCTAATAGTTTTTACATTTTATTTTCAGAGGTCCTACGCTTATTATGTCGTTCCAGATAACGAATCGCGTGGAACCACAAGGTCTTCCGTATTCAGAAAAACGCAATCACGGAAGTGTATGTATCGCTTTGTATTGATAATTCCAAATTTCCACTAATGCCTTTGTCTCTAGACTTTTATATGTTTTTAATTTAGAATTTTAGATATTTACAAAAAAAAAGATTAAAGAAAACTATTTCTCTTCTGGAGATACTTCCATAGAAGATTATCGTGTTAAGATAATCGGCCATCTAAACTATTAATTTATCATTGACTTGCTAAAATATAACAGACATACTTTTCCCATTATTGCATCCCTCAATGATATGGGCACATTTGGCAATGTCTCATAAAATTAGGTTATATACCCTGAACTTAAAACGATTCATTGACAAAAATGCAATTCAGGGAAAATATTTCATCTCATTAGTTAGGTAACAAAATCGTTTGTTTTTTTATACTTTAATTGAATAATTGATGTGCAACAATCATAAACTTTACTCATTTTTTTTTTAATTTAACTTTCGTAATTTAGAAATAATAGCACTAATTAGTTTTCCTTAACCAGATATCAGGCACTTCGGCGTCTTTCAAGTCCTTGGACTTCGAACAAACCAGATTGTAAGTTAATCTACCAATCACGAGTCACAAGAGTGACTTTGAAACTACCTGCATTGATAATTATCGACAGACCACCTACCTTCTGAACCAAAATGAATTTACTTTTTGTAACATCCATCTCGAAGTTAAGGATTTCCATGCCTTTAAATGATGTAAAAAGTGCTTCAGTTCAGCAGGCTGTGCATGAATAATATTGACACATGCGCAATTGCGCACTTTAAAATCCATATTTTTTCTGAGTCGATGTCATGTACGCGAAAGTGCAAAATCATACACAAATTAGATTGAAAACCACTATATGGAATCGAAAATTTGTTGAAAATGTGTACCAAATTGTTTTAAAAATAGCGTGTAATACACGGGCGCAGAGGCAATTTCTAGTCGTGTGAATTGCCCTCAGCTCTTCGCACTCGACTATGTTTTCGCACTCGCTTCGTTTCTACTTCAAGCCTCCGGCTCATGTTCAAAAATCTGAAGGAATTTTGCACATCAGTATTTTCTATGTAATTGCCTTCGTTTTGGGTAGAAAAAAATGAATTCTTCATCCAAATGTCAGTCAAACATCATCACAAAATTATTAAAATACCTGCATTCGATTCACGTCTCTACTTCCAGTTTGTAAAAAAAAACTGAAGCGAATACAAATTCTCTGGAGCAAAATCACGCATACATTCAACGCGTATTTAATAATCACATGTTTAGATCCCATACTGTAAATACACACTATTAAAACTTTAAAAAATGTTAAATAAATTACTATGCGAATAAGAAACGTCTCTTTATACACTTTGTACTTTCCTTTTTCTCACTGAGAAACGAATTTTATGATTTTTACAATCGCAAAGATAAAAAAAAATGTCGTAGTTTCTATTAGATCGTATATTAGTGTGCACTTTTCAATTAGTATATGCCACATTCCTTTGAATGTACAAACAACTTTACCAGTTAACACCTCCATACTGGCTTGCTTCCATACTATTATGTTCTGTAACTAAGAGCCATCAGTCATCGGTATAACGAGACCCTGGGTATAATGTTTATTCATAATTATTCATAATAACCTGCCAAAAGTCCAAGGTTTAATGATTTTGCGCTATAGTTTTTAATTGTTTTTACCAAACTTCCCATCGAAAATATTTACCCAAATAATTGTCTTCAGAAAATCGTTACTTTAAGCCGCATCAAAACTTCAAGTCACGAATTCACTTTCACTGTGGATTATTCCTTTGAAAACAAGTGATTTTCTGCAATCAGAATGTGTTTGCAAATATTGAAAGAAAGATTAAACGAAGCAGTGACTGAAAAAATGGAAGTAACATTTGAATTTTAAAACCTTGGACTAAAAGAAAACTCTTTTGCATGAGTAATAAAATGGAAAAAGAAATAACAAGGAAAAAATCCTTCTCTTTTAAAACTTTTTACTAAAGTAAAATAATGATCGTTTTTTCACTAAGTCAAATTTAAAATTTATTATAGGGTTTTAAATTGAAAAATGAATTTGTTTTAAATGTTTCCATGACACTACTTAAAAACTGAGTTAAAAATTAAAAAATCGGAAAACTGCGGACTATTCAAGATTCATCATATTCAAAACGGATAGTTTTAAAAACAAATTTATTTAAAATTTTGAAAATTTCAAGTTATAAGTACACATTAAATTCATTCTAAATTTTAATTATGGTACTTTTAAAAAATGGATATTTAAATATTATAAATTGTATACAATTTAAAATGTAAGACTTACAATGTGGAATAATTAAAATCATAGCTGAAAAATGGGATGGACCAGTGGTCCCGTTTTCGGGACGAATAACCAAATCTTATGAAAAATATTTTACTATACTTATCCCGAATTTAAGGACGATGCGACAATTCGTAAAATTACAGCGTTCAAAATTCAACAATGTCAAACTATATAGCATTAAGAATTAAAGAATTTTTGCACAGAACCATGCAGTGACCTTTTTTATTTCAATTTGTGACGATTTTTAAATTGAAATTTGTATAAATCCATTTTTTTTGTCATATTAATGAACTTCCATTAATTAATTAGGTAATTTAAAAAATAAATTCCGAAAAACTTCTAATTATAAATTGAAAATACTAATTTTATTATATAAATCAGAATTAGTAAAAGCTACTACTTCTTTTATTGATTCACGTAGTATAGCTTTGTATGTAAATTAATAATAAAATATTTAACTAGTAAATGAGTTTTTAGAATTTGCTCGCGAATTCGACTATAAATTAGTACGTCTTTACTCAGAATGCAGCAATCATTCCGACTGAAAAAGTAATAAAACTGGAAAAAATTAATTTGCATATGTATCCTATTCACACACACTTTAAAAAAGTTGTATTTTTATTGTGAAATTTCTTGAAAGTGGTTCATTGGCACTATTAAATTTGGATTCTTTTATATTAAATGTACCTAAATCAACAAAATTATTGTTCCTATTACTCTATTTTATAAAAAACAAAACTTTTGATGAATTCTTCAGTTTATTTCTGTTGCAGAGACTGCTCAATAAACTTAGTATGGCAGCTATGGAAAGCATAATACGTTTTTGGAAGCTAATAAATATTAATATTTTTTCTGTGAGTAACAAAGCTTTCTTGAAGATAATCCTGAGAGGCAGGTTATTAGGTCAGCAACTCTGTTGAATCGACTTCGTGCTACTTCGTGCTGGTACAAGCGACCATAGGTCAAGACTCAAGAAAGGAACTCCTAACTCGGAGTGAACTTCGCTTGTAAAAGTAAACTGGTATGCGTCAGAATTGCTTCCAGTCAATGGCATCCAATCATCGCATTTTACACATATTTGGTTTTATGGTGATTGATATCTTTACTAATTATTCTCCAACTTAATTTAAACTTTGCCGTTGCATCATTATTTCTCCAATAACCTGCAAAAAATGACTACAGTTCTTTGATCTTCAGGTTTAATCCAATAGATTTTTATCGCCTGATATTCTTCAAGGATAAATACAATGGTTTCGTATATTTATATAACTCTACAATTGAAGACATGAGAATAAAAACTGGCTAAGAAGCGCATAAATAGAAATTTAAAGAATTAACAAAAAAAGTTATCTATGATAGGATTTCAAACATAAAATTTTGATAAAATTCTAGAAGCATGTGTTCCTCAGAAATTCTACATTCAAGATGTGAAACCATTGGAGAATAGTTATTTGTGATACAAGTGTGTGAACCAGGTGACTGCAACGAGTGTGACGTTTGCAGCATAAGCCAACGTGGCAAAATTAAAAAACATAAATCCTGCGTCCGTCTAAAATAATTAATGATGGTGAAAGTAATTCTGAAATAACCTTAAGCGCGATTAAAGGATTCGCAAATGGTGTTTAAAGCTCTGTTGAAAGTTCGCATGCGCGATAATGGCGATAAGATCCAAAAATTAAATTATTTCTATATCACATGAAAAAAAAAACTCAAAATTATAGATCCAGGTGATCATTATTTACATTTTTGAATTTCTGCTCGATTTTCTGCGTTTTAGAGCGGAAACCTCAAATGGCCCTTATCCAGTTGTCATTCTTCAAATTTTAAAATTTGTTTTTTCAGATAAAAATAGAAATGATTTCTATATATTCTTAATACGTATCGATAAATAGTATTCTCAATTACTTGAAATCGTTAAACACACATTTTCAAAAAAAATGGTCATTAGCCAGTTGTCATTCTCAAATCTTCCATTATTGTTACTTTGATTTTCAACTCAAAAAAGAAAAGGTCTAAAATGTTCAATAAGAAGTAATCATTTTAAGAAACGGGCTCGGAAGAAGGTATCAAAATAACCAAACAAGAATGATTTTTTCAGTGAATGAGTCAACTTTGAAGCAAAAGAGATACTTGAAAGAACGTAACGGAATGAAATAACGCCAGCTGCTCAAATAAAACAAAATAAAGGATTTGAATAAACATCGTAAGCGTGACTCAATCTTGACTCCATGGAGAAGTACTTGCGGAAGTCACAGAAATCGGTTTTTCGTTCAAATTAAAGTCTCGAGGTTAAAAGGGCATCGTTCGCACGAGGTCACCTAACAGTTGGCTTTTTTTCCTTTTTGTCTATTTGTAACAAAGCATTTAGTATGTAATCACTCACTCATGAGGGCTATTAATTATGGTTCTTTCCTAGTGAGGAACAGAGAGCTAACAATCCTTAACGTGAATTCTTAATTGTTATCAATCATAGTTCTCAGGTCTAAATACTAAATTCTTAATTAACGGTATGTACCTCAGTATGTACCGGAGTGTCACGTGACCAATTACAAGGCATTATATTTAAAAAATCTAAATATTCTGCTGAAGTTTGGAAAATTATTCCAAATATACAAGGTCACGTTTCTCTGCCTCAATTAAGTTTTTATTTTGTTTAAATACTGCAATTATTATGATTGACGACAGAGCTTCTCAGTGTCTTGGCTCAAATCGAATCAATCAACTCCCAATTATAGAGTCGCCAAACATTTAACCTTGCAATTACTCATGTGACACTCTGATAAATACCTTAATTGATATTCAAGCGTGAAATTTGGTGAAATACACTTTTTTTAATAATGGCTATCTACGAGGATTTATCAATTTCAGTGTAGACAATTAAAAATTAATGAAGTAGTTTAAATTTGTTAAGTTTCTGACCCCTCTCTGTTCAATCTGCTATTTTTTTATTTCCATGACATTTAAAAGGATGGCTGTATGACTTATTCTGCACATGACTGTATGACGCAATGTTATTTTTATACCACCCTCTTCTGTCGCTCTGTAGCGCTTCTTTGTTACTTACAAGAATACAAAGCAATCATAATAAGGAAGAAAAATTAAATAATACATAAAAAATTAATTTTTTTTAAATTGTGGGAGGTCTATATTTTGAATTGAATACGAATTTTCGATAAGGAATCTTAATCGGATTTTCAATACCGGCTAAGAAATCTTATTATACGATGAATCATCTAGACATACATTAAGCGGTAAATATGCCAAAGCTTGGGTTATAATTATCACTTAAATTTCATACCGAATATAGATTCTATCAAAAAGTCAACTTCCACATCACAATGTATCTTTTTATGATTATCAGATCTTAAGAGAGATAAGGATTCCAAGTACTATTACAAGCCAAGTGCATTTAATTATATAATTTCTTGTACAGAAATAGCATCAAAGAATTTAAAAATAACTTGACAATCTCGAGAGCGATTGTAGTTTTTATCAGCAGCTCGAGCCTCTAGAGTTTATTCATGAATAAAATACATATTTACTTAATCGAACGAATTTGTTAATGAAAATTAAATTTATGTAATTCAAAAGTTTTATTTACAAATAAGAACAAATTTTTCAAATTCAAGTGGCAGAAACCTTATTTATGCTTTGATTTCACTTTTTTAAACAGAACAAAGAATCTAATCAATTTCAGTATAATGTTAACAAACTGCGTAGGAGTCTGAATGGCATGGTCAAGGTCTGGAATCTGATCGGAACATAGATTTGTAAAATTGAGCCTTGATTGCACAATTAAGTTTGACAGTAGCATATCACACCCAGTATTGATGAGATAATTATGACACAACCAAGTTGCCTTCTCTAGTTTGGAAACTCGTTCTATTTTTTTTTTTTTGCGATATATAATTGCGGGTTTATATCAGCCTGCTGAGAGTGAGATCGCCCACTCGAAAATATAAAGAAACGGAATCAGAAAAAATAGGCATACGCATATCTTTAGATATAATGGAATAGAATAAAAATTTCTTACGTTTCATTGAATATTACGTTGACCCCGAACTATAAAGATAAGAAACTATATGGGTGTGTGGCAAAAAAAGACCGTTATTTTGTATCAAATTAGTGAATCAGAGATTTAATTTATAAATATAATGTAACAATAGTAGTAATTGAATAGCCAGATTTTTAGTAAAATTTCACTGCGAATTGCACAATAATACTTGATATAATTATATAATGTAAGCTATATAATTATTGTAATAATTGCATTCCTGACATTATTGTGTGAATGATTGACAAAAAGTAATCGAAGTCCCCGGAAAACATTAACTGTCGAAAAAAGTTGGGTATGTTTGAGGGGAAAAAATATATAATAAATCACTGGAACATGCAAATATACAATTATATACATCATTAATTAAACCGTTTAGTTCAAATGCTTATTAAATTATTATTTTATCGTTAATGATATCAATTTATACAATTAATCAGTAAAACGGAGTAACTATTCATTCACTTTGTACAAACAATTACAGTTAATTAAATTTTCATTAATTGTTCGTATTGTGGACTGCTTAACCGGAACAAATATTTCTAAGAGTATAATTGTACATGCGAGGTGTAAACCTGTCAACTGGAAAACTAAATTTATCTGATCTGATGAATTTTCAAATTTTTAATGAAATGAATTATGCATTAATTTGTAATTTGTTTACTTTTTAATTAATAAAAAATTTTCAATTTTAATGGGCATCTCCATTCTCATTTAAAAAATGCCGTGGCTAGTTGTCTACACGGAGAAAAATGGATGTTTAAATGTAAACGTTCAAAGGGTAAGATTGTCCCACCTAACATGCAGATATTCATGCCAAATATCTACTATCTTTTTAAGATGCTATGCGTAAAAATAGTTTTATGTTAAACTGAAACACATTCAGATGCTAAAATCGTCAGAGCGCATGCGCATAACGCAATGGACTCTCACGACTATATATTTTCGATACTACAATTTTATGGAATATTAAGATGTTTGAACATTTCTCAAGAATCAAAATAAGCTAGCTTTAATAAAAATTGGAGAACGACTGTCTGTCTACACTCAACACAAGGGAAGTATGGTCGTAAGTTTCAGTTGAAGTTTGACTCTTAACACATTCGACAAAACGTTTATAAAAATAAAATCGAATTTGAGTTTAAGTAACCTAAAATTGATAGAATTTTAAATGGATATTACAGATTTTAAATTTACAAATAATCCAAATTTACAAATTACAAAAATTGCAAATTTACAAAAAAAATTAAAAAATTACAAATAATAATTTATTTCTTAAATGACTAGAAATCAGCAAACTCCTCAAATATTTACAGGCGTTATTTGACATACCCATACATGTAGTATCTCACATTTTTATATCTACAGATATAAACTTGGAAAATCTAGATTGCTGACCTATAGTTAAACATAAAATATGTTAATCCTGAACATCTAGATGTTACGTGTGAGCATTAATTTTTCTCTTTGTACATTTTTAGGGAGTGTCTATTAATTATGTCAGCCTTTTTTTGGGTCTATAGATCGCATACACTCTTGTCGAATCCCTGAAAATCTCAGCAATCCTTTGCAATCCCGTGAATTCATTTGAAAATTTTGTGAATTCCTTAAGATTGTCTTAAAATTCTTAAAATTCTGAATTCAAAGTAATCTGGTGCAGTAATGACATATTTTATGTGTTTTGCATTTCTCTTTTTGTTAAATTATTACCAATAACAGTTTCATAAGACTTCATTTTTCAGAATAATTATTAAATATATTACTAAACTTTCGTTTCGAAATCTTCGCTCCTCGATACCTACGCCTAAGTTAATGGGAGGGCTCCAGACTCTTGGTTACGACACTGCCCTTGGTTCTAAAATGTACCAGCCACGAGAAACTAGTAGACGCCCAAGTTATACTGCAATGCGTATCATCAAAGCGACCAAAAATGAAGCATATAATTTTCCAACAATTCAGAATTCGTTTCAAAATTAAATCAACAAATCACAAATTCATGGCTGAAGCGAGTAATACTCGAAATATATAGTAAATTACATAATCAAAGAACAATGTTATACACATACTAAAAATAAATAATCTCGGGTGATAACGAAAATAAATCAAATATTATACCTCTAACTTGAAATTTATCTAAAGCATTTTCTTATTTTACTCTAGCAATAAATTTTTCAGAATCAATTTAGATTTTAGATTCATAACAGTCCGGAAACTGGTTTAAGATGAAAAATCACCTCGAAAATAAATATGTAACAGAGCTACGTTTCGCAGGAAGAAATAAATAGTCCCAAGTCTAGAGAATTGGCAGAAGGCTGTTTTAAGAACTAGGAAGGTACCCATTGCAACAAAATAAGAAGCCTACTTATGAGATCCGTTTGCGTGGTTGGTGCAAGTCTAAATCGTGGCAAAAAATTATCTCTTCAGCGTGAGACCTTGCTCACTCTCTCGGCATGGGGGAGTCTTCAAAATTTTTCCCATCAGTGCAAGAATGGTAGAAACAAAGACAAAGGCTCACTAGAATAGACAATATCTATATTTATAAATTAAAAAATAATCTATAAAAAAAGTAAGTTGTATTTTACGACTTTTAAACGACACAAAACAAAAATTTTAAACCTGCACAATGCAAAAGAGAAACTTTCAAAATTGTCTAATTAAAAATTCTGTAATGGCATGTTACACAAGTTTCATAAAATAATTTTTGAGTGAAGCTCTTATTGTAAAATCTACGGTAACTTTAGCTTAGCTTAGACTTCAGCAGATGCACAAAAGAATGCAAAACGCAGTACTCCGAGTGACGCGCATTCAGCCTCTCAGAGATTTATTTTCCGAGACGTATTGCCCCTATTCTCGAACCAGCTACAGGTATAAAATATTTCAACGCGCCCCGCCCTTCTTCAAAACCAAGGCAGTTGACGAACTGCTCAACTCTGAAGTGAAGCTAAGTAAATTTTTCTTGTAAAAAAAAATCATCATTTATGAATTTTAAGAATTCAAATGTTTTTCAATCCACATCGTACTGGTTTTCCCTTAATTAAATTTTCAGTTAAAAAATTATTTTTCAACCTAAAAAAGAACGATTTTTCAACAAGATAGATATCTACACGCTTTTACAATATAAGAAACACTGTTTTTCCAGGTCAATAAAACTTTTCTGACAATTTTAGGGTTTCCAGATGAGCAGATACCCTTTGTTATATAAGTAATACTTAGTATCTTTCTGAAAAATGTAATACCGACAAAAACGCTTCAACTTTTTCTACAAATTCAACACCTGAGCAAGTTGATTCTCTCATAATACTTTTTCATGTGTTTAGTTTAATTGAGGCACACTCTAAATAGTCCCAGAGCTGGCTACAGAAAACAAGGTCGATAAGAGGCGTGCCATTTCAGCTTGTAAACTGACGGGCCCAACTTCGTACATCACCAAACGCCACTTCTTAAGGTCAGCACAGGTCGGATATGAAAGTGCCAGCCGGTTTTCCCGGACGAAAAAATTGGCTGAAAAACCTCATAACGTGCGCGCGTCAAACCTTTTGCAATGTGTAGTTTAAACCTCAAATAAAAGCGGTACAATAGTGCAAGAAGTTTTGCGGGCCGGAAATTGGTGCAGTAAATGAATTAAAAATTATTTTTTTTTTAATTTCGGGTAGCTCAAAAAGATATTTCGAATGGAGACATGAAAAATTTTCATTTCAAATATACGCTGATTTTCCTCAATTTTTTTCGGAGGTTTTCCGGCCTGCAAAACTTCTTGC
>JAAAKG020158834.1:0-29699 GCA_010014905.2 Druon quercuslanigerum | reverse complement strand
TTTGATTGCAATGATTTTGTGGACTTCTGGCATGGAATAAATATTTTTTTGGTTATATATATACATACATACACACGCAGCGAACGTCACCTTCCATAGTGGCGTTTTTTGGGGCGACACCATGAGTCACTCTTGTATTTTATATGGACGAATTAAAGATCTATGCTGCTGGTAAAAGCAAACTTCAGCGTGCTTTAAATACCTTTAAGAAGTGCACTGGAAAGCCTCTCATCTAAAAGCCGAAGTACAAAAAGGATGGTTTGAAAAATTGCGCCAAAAGCTAGATGACAAGAAAATGCGCGCAAAATTTAACAGAATAGCAGAAAAACAGTCCTTTACGAAGGAGTAAACTTTTGTTTTTCTCAGATCATAAGAGCTTCATTCAGGTACAGATGGTTTAATTTTCGCATGCCAGGATGGTGTAGTTTCCACCTTAGTATACCACGACCGCATTTTATGTCAAGAAGTTCCCATCGATACGGGCAGAGTGTATCATGCTTACGCTGAGTATCTAGAACAAATACTATCTGGGTGGCCCACCCACGCGGAAACTAAGTATCTATACAGACATAATGCAGCCCTAAGAGTGTTTTTTTACCAACTTTGTTGCTCTTATGGTGTTGGCCGCGACTCTGCCCTGCCGAACGCTACGAGGGATATAGAGGAAATTATCCAATACGAGAAGTGCCACATTTTCTGAAACTATAATTTTCGCACAGCCGTCTCCATTACACACTCGAAGCCTGACATCGTTCTATAAGACTTCTAGAAACGAACTATATTCGTCATCGAATTCTCGGCTCCAGCCGAGTACAACATCACTGCTAATGATCAGGTTAAGAAGGAGAGGTAGTAGGACCTAAACAGAGAGCTGCAATGACTGTACGCAAAATATTCAATTAAAGTAATTGTCGTTGTGATCGGTGCTTATCCTATGGGTGTGAGACGTGTTCATAAGTGTTGTTTCCTGAGGTAATTGTTTAACCATTTTTTTTAATTACACACAGACAGACACACACACACACACACACACACACACATATATATATATATAGGGTGTATCTTTTAGTTTTTGAAATATAAAGTATTTAGGCTAGGCCAATCAGGAGCGTGATAGAAGCACGCGTACGTGCGTGAGTAGTGTTACTGACACAAGTGCCGAGGTGGGGCTAGCCACAGTAAAACAGCGGACACTATACTGCGTTCGACTCCTGCTCACACACGTATGATTAATTATACGACGCTCCTGATCGAGCCAGCTTAAATATTTTATATCCCAAAAACTAAAACTCCAACTGAGTTTTGAAAAAGGAATTTGCAATTTCTTTTTATGTATTTGTAATATGTATATGTGTTCAGACTTATAATTCTACGTAATCTCCTTTGATATTTTAACACTGGCTCTACATAATTGATTATTTATATATGTATATAGGAATGTGTTGAATTTGTTGTGCGAAATAATGTCAGCACGGCATTTCTAGTATTCTATAATTAATATTTTACTGCACTGATATTTATTTGCGGCTATCCATGACATAATATATGTTTTCACGTAAACGACTCTGCACAATTTACATAGCAAATGAGTTCTCATAGAATTTTCACATTTTGTAATATTTTGTGGTAAAAAAAACCTTCAAATGTAAATTGTATAGGGTCCTTTATAAACTGGGGTTTGAGGTTTTGGAAAAATATTTAATCAGCATAAAACTGTGCACCTGTTTCTTGCAGTACTTCAATAATGAAAAGTTTGAGGCGGAAAAGTATGATGCTTCTCTAAAGAAGTACGAGACTGCTTCATTGAAGACGAATATCAGTTTAGCCATGTTAAACTTTGGTCAACAGGCTATTTTCAGCGCTGCTCTAAGCTTAATAATGGTTTTAGCAGCTAGAGACATCATAAATGGTATTAGTTATAGAATAAAAAATATATTTCTCTGAAGTTTTTAAATGTGTAATATTGTTTTTGAAACAGATGCATGGTAATCGTGATATGCCACGTATCTAAAGGTGGACCCAAATTCCTAATTCTCACCTAGTGATTGGCAGTGAAAGTATCGCATGCTTATGTCGGCTTCTCGCTTGGCTGCATCTGTCTCCCCCTTGAGCGAGCCTTGACAAGTTATATGATCGGACAGTCGCACAGTATTAGATGTTGTTAACATCGCGCCTCTCTGGGCGTATACTGTTCCGAAGTCAGAGATTATATATGGGGTCCTGAGTGTATACATGAAAAAACGCATTTAATTTTGGGCCACGCAGACTCGGCCTGTCCAGAATCGGAAGTTGAGTGTATTTATTCCTTTGGAATTTTAGTTGATAAATTAAACTAAATAGACTTAGCTATAAATTAAATTAAATCTATACGTTATTTTCTAAGTAAATATGTAATTTTCAAATAAATCGGAAATCATATTGTTGAATATTCTGGTGATGAATCGGTAACGCCAATCTGTTTTTTAAAGTTGAAAACGATAGTTAGATTTGGTATGCCTTTATCCGTATATGTCTTAAAAAAGAAGTATTGATTTCGATCTCATAAATTTAAAGGAACCATTCATTTTAAATTTTTTAATGGAGCTCCCCCCATTTTCCCGCTCCCTTCTGACTCGCCTTCTAAAAAAAACCTCCATAATTCTTTTGTATCATCACGATTTCCATGTACATCTGTTACATAAATTTCTTATGCACCATGTGAGGATAGGGATTCCGACTCATGTGATTGCTGCACACACTCTTTGGAATCTCTCAGTGAACCATAATTGCACAATATATTATTATTGTTTGTTTATTAGGAAACTTGACCGTTGGGGATTTGGTAATGGTAAATGGCTTATTGTTTCAACTCTCGATACCTCTTGGATTTTTGGGTTCCGTGTACCGGGAAGTAAGACAAGCTTTTATTGACATGCAGACCATGTTTTCTATCATGACAATGGACCCTGCGATAAAGGTACTATATGATTTGAGCAGTTTGCTTATTTAAAAAAAAGGCGAGAAGATCTTTTCCAAAAATGTCTTGCTAGTGGCCATAAAAAATGTTAATTCCAAGTATATGTTTGACAGAACAAGATAAATGCAGTGCCTTTCAGTGTGATCCCTAAGGACGCTGGAATTACTTTCGACAAAGTTAAGTTTCAGTATGTTAAAGGAAAAACAATTTTTGATAATATGTCTTTTACGATCCCGAGCGGAAAGAAGGTGGCTATTGTTGGTGGTTCCGGCACTGGGTATGTTATATTAAATATGCTTTTCACTCAGATGAGAAAATTTCGTATAGTCTATTGCAAAGTATTTTTTCTCTTCTACCAGTACACTAGGGGTACCAATTAAGATGGGCAAGAAAATACATTAGATTTTATACCGGCCATAGATGCGCATCAAATGTCGAAAATCCGATATTCGACGCGTGTAAGGATCACCTTCTTTTTTCCAATTCGATCGACGACACGTTGAGTTTCGAAATTCTGATATTCGACGCAACTCATAGTATATCGACTTATTCAATACGATTTGCCTGCCTATCAAATTCGAAAATCTAGTTTTCTACATGCCATGCTGAATCGGTTTTTTCTTTACAATCGGCCGGCCGTCAAACTACAAGAATCTGATAATTGACTTATAAAATTCATTATAAATCTATAGTTGTAAAAGGATGCGTACAGACTCATTTTGACATGTAAATAACATATATCGCTAATCGGGCTGTCCCGCTTTATGAGTCAGTATTTTGCGATGTATATAGTACAACAATAAACTGTAACGTTACTATTCAAAATGAGCAAATCGTTACAATTGAGTTTGTAACTATTCTATAACTACTCGGTCGTTGTAAAATTGTTATTAAGTTAGTCCCGTGAAAAATTGCTGGCTGAATCAGTAAGAGTTTTACTATAAATGATTAGCAAAATATTTACGCCCCTAATCGGTGTCAGACTATGCTTAGCGCGTTCTTATTTTTTAAGTATTAATTACTGATTATAATTTTGAACTATTAGTTAATAATTAGTAGTTTGTTGCAATTTGATTATCTAATCGTGTCGACTGTGATGTCTTTTTGCGTAATATGATAAGTTAACTCTGCCAGTTTCCGGATTTTAATACTCATGAGATAGTTAAAAACTTTCTCCTAGATAGTTTAAGCTACTATTTCGAACAATGGGTGAGTGTGTGGAATGCGCAAAAATGATTTTCAAATTAGCATCAAATTTCATAGCCTGTCATATGTGTGTTGCTCTATTTCAATTTAGTTGTAACACTGTTGGTATAGCTATAAAGAAATGTGATGAATTAAAGAAAGGCCGGATTGATTTTACAGTTGTGAATTGCAAAATGCAGGATTGTATTGACACACGTGGGATTAAAATTAAGGATTTTCCTAAAGCAGTTAAAAATGTTAATTGCGGTAACCTCGTATAGCCTAAACTGTCTGGGCAGTCACAGTTACACCCTCCTCCCCCTCTCGAGAGGAAGGTCCCTAGGGTCTTCCTACGTTGTATGCAGAGGCAATACGCGTTGCTGGCATAGAAATACAGACATTAGGGACGCAAACAACTTGGCTTTATTTCTGATATCAGAACCTCCATTATCGACACGAAGGATGATATCTTAAAGAAAGATAAACGGAACGGCACACTTTAGATGTTACTTTGTGACTTCATGATTGCATTAATCGCTCCACCGCTAGGGGACCATGTGTCAAGAAGCCCCATGTAAATTCTACCTTCGCTAGCTCCTATAAATTTAGTTGAAGATGTAAATGAGTAGACGTTGTTCATTACTGATAATTAATCAGTAATCAACAACGTCTACTCATTCACATCTTCAACTAAATATTTATACCCTGGTCAACACCTACATCTTATACAGCCCTTATAAATGTCGCCAAGTTCAGGCGGCAGAGCGCAAGGAGCCAATTAAGCCCACAGAGGATTAAAAGAAGGCATTGATCTATTCTTTAGCCCTCGACATTAAGAGGCATAAGAAAATCAAGTACGCATTTTGGGGCGCGTATAAGAAACAGCATTTGCTAACGCATTACGAAAGAAATAAAGTTGATTGAAATACGTAATAAACTTGCTTGAAGGAGCTTTTCAAAGTGCATTTTCAAAGTCAAGGGCAATTTTTAAGCGTTTTATAATTTTTCGTAATCCTGCCTAATCAAAAAGAGCTTAGAATCTTACTGGTAAATTCTTCCCCGTTTCTGCTGGATGTGGTTACACACAAATGTCCAGGGTGGTTACGGACAAATGTCCAGGTGTAGTTCTGAAGGAATAACTTTTAAGCTACTCTACCTCTGCAAGGACGTTCGAACCCTTTCCCTTGCTAGACTGCTACGATCAACCGCGGAAAGCAGCCACCTTCTGACTGATGATATTAATTTCAGAACAAGGAGGAATGTTAATAATACAGATTCTTCCTAAACCCCAAGAACTGGGTAAAATGGATGCCTCGCTTCGAGAGGATATCTCGGAGGAGTCCGACCTCTGGACCATCGATTGTTCAGTTCATCGTGCTCTAAGAGCTTTGACTGATTCAAATCGAAGTCTAAAACCGACGATGGATCAAAAGATACAAAAACATGTGCATCAACTGAACAAGAAAAGTGGATGTGCAAGACAGCATGCGTCCCGTGTTTAGTATGTGATTGACTACATTACATCTCGTAGACCGTTCGTGGAAAGAATTCGAAAGTTTGCCCAAGAACTGTGGACCTTCAATTACACACTGAACAAGTCAGAGCTGCTGATAATCAAGCAGCATATTGTTGACGAAATACGGGTGTTATCTGACACAAGGAGGAGGATACCGAAAAGGGTAAAATGGATTAGGGAGAATGTACCGTTTTTTTCTGACACATGGCGCCTATTCAGCGTTCCCAAAGAGAAGCCCAAAGAGAGAGAGAGAGAGATCCCGAAAACACTGGAGCTGAAAGGAGATAGTGATGAGATCATCCACTTCAAGGAGTTCTGCGACAACCTTATAACATCTGAGGAGGAATGTCCATCGGTCACTGCTGAAGAGGTGAAAAAAGCACTGAGGAGTACGAAAAACTTTTCCGCTGCAGGACCATATGGTATCAAGAACTTCTGGTGGATATTCACCTCACATTTAAAGTCGGAAAAGCCCATTCTGCAGTAGCTGGTGTTAGGACGCACTATGCACCTACCGAAAAAGGAAACTTGTCCAACCCAAATAATTACATGCCAATAACTTGTTTGGACACTCTGTATAAGATCTTTAGAGTTGTCCTGAACAACAGGATTTTGGAAAAAATTGAGTTTGTGTGGAGATAGATCTACGAACAACGTGGCTTGCAAAAAGCTGTAGCAGGCTGCTGTGAGAATCTGCTAAAGTTATTTAAACTCTCAAAGACTTACCATATGTCGGATGGATAGCTTAAGATTCATCATAGAAAGATTATTGCCCGCTTGAAAAATTAGATTTACTATCTCATCTGGAAAATATACAGTGACAACGACCAACGAGACCTTCCATAGGTGCATCTTTTAGGGCGACACTATAAGTCTTCTGCTTTCTTGCATCACACGTCTGCCTCTATCTCTTGCACTGAAAAATTCTTCTGGATAGCTCTGAGGCGACACTAACGTTTGTGAGCATATGAAATATCGCATTGCAGAGCGTGTCATGCACTGGCTGAGTACCAAGAACAAATAATATTTGGTTATCCTACACACGCGTGAACTACGTATCTCTGCAGACATAATGCGGCCCTAGGAGTGCTTTATTACCACCTTTGTCTCCAGGACTGCGAGAAACGAACTGACTACAAGTGACTACGACATCACTGTCAAGGAGAAGGAAAAGCAGGAGAGGTATCAAACCCTCAAAAGCAACAACTCATGGCTACGCCTGACCTAATTAAATTTTTAGTACGCTAAATTCTTAATTGCAATTAGTGAAACCGCGGGGCGCATCTCATCGCGGGAGTCTCGAAGAGACTGGCTTCTCGGCCAGTTTTGTAGCATTAGGGACCCGATTAGGGGATGCGAGGACGTTTTTCCACATAAGGATTACTGGTGCTGATCAAGGTACAGTACCAAGGTTACTAATTTAATTTCCAAAGCCTCGGGAAAATGATCCGGGGTTGTCCCTGAATCTGGAGCGGGCCAAGGTTTCCAACCAGGTACCGGGACTATTGAACACAGCAACGGAAAGGCAAGAACTAGATTCCACACAAGTATCTCAATTCTTAGATAACTGCGGCTAAATGTACTAAAAATATGCCCTTGGAGTATCCGGCCACGCAGCAGAGGGACCCGAGTCCAAATAATAATTGAATAAAATAATAATATTTTTGGTCAAAATTTCCCCTTGCAAACATAATGAAATTAAAATTAACTAGGCCAAATTTTAACATTATTCTCCAAATCAAAATTAAAAAAACTTGAAATAACCATCAGTTTGTCTAATGTGATCAACTAAAAAATATCTTAAGTAAGGAAAACTTCTCGACCGGTGAGGTGATGGGTATGGCTAAAAGATCGTCGCGGCGCGAGGGGATGCATACGAGGAGGATTTTGAACAAAGAAAAGTGGGTAGTAGTCATTTAAGATGCACGATTTTACAAAAATGTTATTCCTTTAGGAGATGAGGCAAGACATATTAACGAGAATATACCAAATTTAGTTAGGAGAGTGTGTGGGATTGTAGGTTCTAGGGCTGGAGGGGAAAAAAGAGCATTAAGTAAAACTGGTCTTGGAGACGGTAGAACATTCGCGTGAAGTTACGACAGAATAAAAAAATTGATTTTGTAATATAACGGTAGCGGAATTTAGGGAGAAAGCTAGTTGTGTTAAGTTAAAACAAAACAAGGAACACGGTTTGGAGATGATTTAAAATTTTTTTAAATGAGCAGTTTAAATGCGTGAGCAAGGTTAACTTGTAATTTACCGACACGAAAAAAATCTAGCGTGTGTTATAGCAGTATTAGAGGTTACGTTATTTTGATGGTAGCAAAAGTATGACCAGAGGGTTATAGCGTTGGCGAGTGATTTGCTTTTGACCATGGAAGGATCCAGAGGAAAAATGTGACAAAATAATAAAGTTTACATTAAGAAAAAAGAAACAAAGAGATCGATGACTGGACAAGAGGGTGGTTTAGATGGTGGTTACCAGGATTTATGTGGATTTAACTGGGTGGCCAAAGGTAAATTTAGTATTCGGTAGTGGAGCTACTGAGACTAGGTAAGGCGGTGGCACAGGGGAAGTGGGGTATTTAAAACGTCGGATTAGGATATATAGACGGCTGCTGGCAGGTTCCGGTTTCGGCAATTTCCTCTTCTTCATAGATCCTTATTTCTTTGGCTTTTCTAGTCGTTAGGCACCTTCCGATCTCCATTTCTCAAAGCAGTTGGAGCACCTTTTGATTGTAACGCCAGGTTTGCCACAGCGGAAGCAGTAAGTGTGAAGAGGTGCGGAGGGGCAGCTGCTATATGGGTTTGCCTCTTGGAGCCACAGTTCCAGCATTCCATAGAAATCGGGATTTGTCCTCAGTAATTAGTGAAACTGGAACTCCAACTCGTCCATAGGATTTGGTAGCAGATTAGGGCCACCTTCCGCCATGTCGTAAGCTAAGTTGCTATTTATTTATTTGATTTTATTTCTGTTTAGATGATGATCAGGTAGGATAACAGCTTGGGTGTTTACGATAACATTGATTTTTCCGTAAGCTTCTAGGACCTGAGTAAGAAGAGAAAAAATAGTTCATCAACACAAAATTCTTGAGATTTTGTACTACCCAATCTCTAAGTATTGATAAGTCTTCCATTTGTTCCGCACATCCGACTGTGTCTTGTGTTTCTACCTTAGTGGGATCGTGTAGGATAAGTGCTTCGTGAGCATGGAAGGATTTGGCTTCAATTAGATTACTGTCAAAATTTATGAAAGCAAGCGTGGTTTTTATTGAGAAGTGAAGGTTGAATGCAAATCTGAATTCTGAAAGATATTGCTCCTATGTTCTGTGGTCATGATCGATGAAAATGATCACAATGGTTTTCAGGACTCGTTTTAATAGTTCAGCGGGGTTGAATTGGTCGTGATAAGGTGGAAGGGCAGCGTGATAAATGCTGTACGCCCGATCTAAGTCACGGAGTGAAGAATTTATGAATTCGATCCCGTCATCAGTGAGTAGAACTTTGGGAGTTCCCCAGCGTATAAAGATGTGTTCTTTATAGGCTTCGCGGATTTTGGGGACGGTAGCCCATCGCAGGGGATAAAATTACACTCATTTAGTGAAAAGATCTTGCACAATCAAGATGTATTCGTAGCCCGACGCTTTTCTGGGCCCAAGATATCGATGGGCACTACGGTCCAGGTTTCGTCGACTACTCTGCGACCCATTAGTCTGGACGTAGGTTTCGTCGATTTCCATATAACCGCCTTGGGCGTCATTACGGTGTTCCCGAATCACTTGGTTTCGCACGATCGCGGGTGTGACCAATTTGCAGGCGTCTAGGTCTTTGAGTGTTGAATAGAGAATCGAATTCGGTCGGTGATAAAATAATTTTTCATTTTTGCTCTTGCAATTATGGAACCTAGCGGCGAATTTTTTAATAGCGTCGCGTCGCTCTTTATAACAAAGATCGGCGGTGTCCTTTCATGAGGTCTACCTATCTGTCTCTCCCTCAAACATTCGCGATAGAGTATCAGGCACGTAACGGTTCGCGCCCCTGCGATGCACGATAGTGTATTGGCGGCCTTGAAGAGCTAGTGAAAACCTTCCTAATCGATGGCAAGAAATTTTGTTTGTTTGTTTGTTGTCTGGGTTAACACGGCTCCCAAATCTGTGGAACTAGCATCGGTTTGTATCACAAACTCCTTAGTAAAATTGGGGCGAGAGAGCACCAGGTTCGTGGCTAAATACGAGCGGATATTCTCAAAAGCTGTAAAATACCAAAGTATTTAAATTACGGGCTACAGAACTCACATTTATCACGATTGATTGTTAATTTGGTCTGCTTGGCCTCCTTGGCCCAGTTTTAGGTCAGTTTAAATTGAAAAAGAATTTAGGTTTTTGGAATTTTCTATTTGAATGTTCGGGCCGATATTTTAATAGCTAGGAGGCGCGTTGGTTCGGTCTAGCGGCTCCCGTTATGGCCAAGAATAATAGGTTGGTTGGGTTATCGGTTGTCTGCTTATTTATGGTGTCGGGGTGGTTCTGACCGTGCAGGTTAATTTGCGCTTTCGACTGTGTTGTCTTATTTTGAGCCTTTTGTTTATTGCTATTATTTCTATTTTTATTACCCTCTTTTAAGCTCACGATAAGCAGTGGCAGACTCGGTAGCAATGACTATGCTGCGGGGGGGTGGGGGTGTTGTTGGTGGGACACTGTGATGTATGGTGAGTTGTAATTTTGGTATCGCCGTATTGATTCCGTCACAGGCTGTAACCACCTATCTCATTGTCGTGAGACGTGTTTATTGCTGAAATTTTACAGCGGTTTCGCTGGGATCGGGTGCAAATGTTCAGATTAGTACCCAATCCCGGCGTAATCCTGCGGTTGTCCTGATGACAAATATTTTAATTATATATATACTAGAATATCTTAAGTGTCTTAAATGATGCAGAGGAATCCAAATTTGCAAAAATCTCTCGTTTAAATATGTTGCTACAAAAATCTCTTATAACAATTAAACAAAATTATTTTCATGCCCAAAGTGCAATAGCTTTGAATTAATTTCTTGTATTTTAACAAATACAATTAAACCTATATTATTTTTAAGAATACCTGCATCAATTTAGATAATAAAGGAAAATCTGAAATTTGAAGAAAAAAAATTACAAAAATTTCCAGGAAAATTGTTTATAGCAATTATAATTGTTAATGTTTCAAAGAAATTGTTTATCAAAATCACTCTTGCAACAATTACAAGTATTTCCAGAAATTATACAAGCAACAAAGAAAAATTAAACATTATCAAATCGGCACATATAAGAATACTTTCATAAGAATACTAAATCATGGTATCAGAAATGTAGGCATTTGGCAGGGTACAAGGATCAATTTGCATTCTTGGCAGGTTTGTAATTTTGAAAGGACAAGAGGTTTGGGTTTTTTGGGTTGAGTTCCAGGTAATACAGCGTAAGACCAAGGGGGGAAATGGGAGTCGGAGGGCCGAGAATAGGGTAGAGAGACAATAAAAAAAGTTTGTAATCAAAATTAAGGCGACATTTCTTGCCACTTACATTGAAGATGACCTCCCGGAACGTGGCAAATAACCGGTGAGACGATGACGGTAGCCGCAAATCCAGATTGAGAAGAGGTAACCCTGACAAGGGGCAAGGTCGATCAGTTTAGGATTCTCGAGGAGGCGATGAGTCAGCGTGGTTGGCGAAGAGCGATCCGTAATGGTTAAACTTAAAAAAAGGGCACACACTAACGACTAAAAACAAACAATTGGTCGGTCGGGAAAACGAACAGAGAGTGGTGATGGAAGATGCGATTATGCGGGACCTCGAGCCTCTCGGGGTAGTTAGGTAATTTATAATTGAATCAGAAGCTTTCTCTGTAATTGGTTCGTCCGTCACCTAGCTCGTACAAAATGCAGAATACAGAATGTTACAAAAAGTTTTTTGCCTTCGAAAAATTTTTCTGATAAATTAGATTCATAAAATTAACGAAATTTTACAATGGCGCACAAGCAGGGACGCGAGGATTATAAAGCGCATCGGTACACTCTAACGGTATACATACGTATCGGGCGTGTTGTCCTCTAAATGTCCATAATAGTGATGGCGTCATTTCGTATTACAAACCAAAACTAGCATTTCTTATCGTTTCAAAATTTTTCTGAAAATACTACACACAATTTAACGCGTAATACTATTTAATAATGATTAGTCGGAATAAATAACAATAATTTATATTAATTTTACAAAGATGTAGGTAATATCGCATCATGACTAATATAAATACGGATCAGCCGAGAAATTCACAAGAAGTCAACATAGCATTAAAATCCGGAAATTATGAAATGGAGGAAAATATTGCTAATCCTATTCATTTTAACATTAATGTACGAGAATTTGACACTCGCGCTCCACCGAATAGAGTAGGGCGTTTTGAAAATTAAAATAATTTACGATTAGACTACAATGCGATTTATCCAAATCGGATATTGAAGATGGTTTAGATATACAAGTAGGGGAGTACTTAGCAAAAGAATTAAATTAAAAAAAAACTCATAATAAAGTTATCAAAAACAAGCTTGAGTAGTTCCTACGGCAAAAGAGAGAGCTAAATTGCCTAAATAAGCCCAGGCGTTAACGTGATCAAAAAGATATTTGAGCGCAAATCAGCACAAACATTCAGAAGCAGACGGAACAATGCGAATTTCTGTCACGCTTGAATGAGGACCATGTTATAGATGTTGATAGGCGTGTTGATTATTTACAGCGTCAAACTGAGCAAGTTCTTTTAACGAACGGGAACTTAATAATAAATAAAATGAGCAGCGAAAGACGTCTAAGGGATTTAGAGAAAAATAAGTCTCACTTAGAGACCAGTTTAGAACGCAAGGTGATCCCGTGGTTATCGTTTATTTTTAAATATGTGTAATAAAAATATTGATCTCAGGAATGCCTTGATCAATTGTTCAATTGAGGATGAACCAACAAATATAAGGTTAATCGTAGACCCTGGTCATGCTAATGAAATTTGTCATGTACAGGGCGTGGACGAAAATTGGATACGCGAAGAAAATTGTGCTCATTATATGGGGGAAAAATTAAATACAAATACTATTGAACCTGAAGAAATGAAAAAATTATTGATAGAAACAATTATGGAAAAGATAGGAGCTAAGTGAAACTCTAAACGCGAGCAAACAGCTAAAATTCAAAGAAATTTTTCTGAAAGATATTAAATTGTTTAATAAAGAACCATATTTAATTAACGTGGATCAATATGAATTAAAGATAAGTAATAATCAGCTTTGTTTCTCGAACTTGTCCAGTACCGATGGTCCTTCGAAAACGTGTGGGATGAGGTAATAGCGAAATTAATAAAAACAGGTCAAATTCGGCGTTCTAAAGATGCGTAATTTAATCCGCTAGTTATGATCACAAAGAAAAGCTGCGCAGCGGCGAAATTGATGTCGACTTTAGACTTGCTGATGAGAGATTCCTCTCAGACCAGAATCGTGCAAATAGAAAGCTTTCTTATTCGAGGGAAAATGTTTCGGGTTTTGCGTCATACCCTTCGGACTAAAGATTAGTACCTCTGCTCTAATTTGTGGGCTAGTTTTTGCTCTAAGCGATATTGGCGATTTCGTGATGGTTTTTGTCGATGATCTGCTAGGCATGATGTGGATCAACATTTCGATAATTTGGATATGCTTTTCCAGCGCTCAGAAGAATATAACCTTACCATTAATTTTGAAAAATCTAAATTTTTTTGCTTAAAAGTAAAATTTCTGGCATACATATTGACTCTTAAAGGTATCGAACCAGACCCATAAAAGGCCAGGGCGATAAAAGAATGTCCCCGACCAAAGAAAGTTATGGATCTGCGTGGTTTCTTGGGGCTGATCAATTTGTCTACTAAATTCTCGAAAGATCATGCCAAAGAAATTGTTCCACTCTTAGAACTCTTAAAGAAGGGGTTGATATGGGACTGGACATCAGATGGGGAAAAGATATTCCTACGTACAAAGGAGTTGTTCTGCGAACACCCCGATTTTACAAAACCTTTGTTTCTGAAAACTGACGCCAGTGATGTCGCACTCGGCGCGGTTTTATATAAATTTGATCCTAAGAATCCACTGAGAAGAAATTACTGGCCAGTGTCTGAGCGTTCAGGAAATTTCGGTCATTCCTGTATGGTACGCGGTTCACTATCAATATTGCGGTCGGTGCACTCATTTTACGACAAACCCGCATGTAAGTTCTAGATAAACACTTTTACTTGGTGGCCGATGCTCTGGGTAAAATCAAGGAAGTGTTTTTCTATATCACTTGAACAGAAAACCATCCTCCAATCTCCGCAAATTCCTTTAAAAATTGGCTAAGGAAGAAAATAGTGATCCTGCTTTATAGAAAAAGTTTCGTAACTTTGGTAACAAATTGTCAAAAAAGTACTTAATCCAGGATTATTTGTTATGCTTCGTTTATAAGAAAGAAAAAATTTGCTTAACTCCTACAAGCGCAGAGTACGTAATCCATGAGTGTCACGATATGTATGGTCATTAGAGTGGTCCAAAAATGCTTGAACAATTTTTTTTCACTCTAGATGACAAGACATCCTTCTAAAAGTTTAAAATTTCCCGAGAAAAAAAATCCATAATTTTTAAATTTTCAAAATTCGTATATTAACACCGGGAACTTCAAAGTCCCATTTAGTTAACGTAGAAAAATTTTAAACTTTCGAAAAATTGAAATCATGTTTCAGAGTTTCATCGAAACGTGCCAAGTTTTTTAGGGATTTAGGAGGAGTGTTTACGAAATGAAACCATACTAATAACTTTTATTTCCAAACCACCCTTATACTCCCCGCAGTTCCGTGAGTCAACGGGTGATTCTGATTCTGTCCATGAATAGACCGAAAAGTAGTAGAAAAAATTAAGCCGGGACGAGTCTGACCAAACCTTAAAAGTGAGCAAAAAGTTTTCCGATCACACCGAAGTTTGCCAACCAAACTTGCTTCTCTCAAATGAGAAATGTAACAACCTTGAAACCTGGTGAATTACTTTCCACTGACTTTTATGGTCTTCTGCTAAAGGAGGATTTAAGTAAATACTCTCAACTATTGACACATTTAGAAAGTTCTTCAAACCCCTAAAGAAATATGGTGGAGCGAATACAGCAGGAGCTTTCATGATTCTTCCGATCGCTGCTAAGGGAAAAACACAACTGGTGGTGGAAATGGGTCAAGATCATTGAATCATGCATGAATGAGACCCATCACGAACCCACGGAGTTTACGCCTTTCGAAATCTATTGCAAGATTAGGCCGTTTCGCATTTGGGAAAAATGGTTGCAGCTGCCCGTGAAATCACCGGAAATCTCGTATGATCAGAAGACCGAGTTCGTACTTAAACGAATCTTCCTTAAAAGAAAAAGAAGAGCTAAAAGGTTCCGAAAAACCCACAATCTTGTGAAATTAAAAGGAGATTTGGTGTGCATCAAGCTGCTTAATCAATCCGATAAGAAAAACAAAAAGATTGCAAACCTAGTGCTCATGCCAATTTCTGAGCGGGAAACCCAAATTCTGTTTTGTTACAAACAATACTTCAAATGTAAGCACTTTGATGTAATTATGTAAACGCACGTAAATTTCAGTTAATAAGCGATTTTAGGTAATTACGTTAGTTTAGACATATAAAAAGCGAAGAACTTTCAAAAGAGTATATCCAATCCAAGACAAAGTAGCCACTATAAAAGATCTTGTTGACACAATGTTTAAATTAGTCTTTTCATAAGTCTAACATTAATTTTACAGATAATATTTTGTTTTTTAATAAATACCCTAAAAGATTGGTTCAAGTCCACATTAAACATAAATTAAAAACACTGAAAGAATCAAACACATTACAATTTAATTCGTCGCTAGTTCACAATATTGATTTTAAAAATTTTTGTGTCTATACCTTTCCATGGAAGTTTATCCTACGAAATAAAAAAAATCTTAAAAATTTGAACATTTAAACAGTTTTCAGAGTTGACTCCAAATTTGATAAATTTATCAAAATTAGGCAAAGATCCCTTTTATAATTTTCAGATGACTAACGTAGTATATAAAATTAACTGTTTAGGCTGCGCGAAGTGTTATATTGGTCACACTGGTAGATTATTGTCCACTAGGACTAAAGAACATCATGATAACTTTAGACAGAATCCAAAGAACCATAAAGTGATCGCAAAACACCAGGGAATGTTTTTTATTACGAGGGAAGGTGAAAATTGTTTGAATTTAATAACTCACTTGGCTAACTATAGTCCATTGTATAATATCATTTTAGATACTCTAATTCAATTTTTAATGTTTGACTCATATTCTTATATATCACCAATGCTGTTCATTATTATTAACTATTTAGTAGAAAAAACTGCGTTCATTAGTGTATCCTTTAATTTTTATTATTTTCACAGCACTGGTTGTTTTATCTCTATTACCTCACATCTCTCTCTGTTTTCTCGTTCTTGTTCTTAACAACAAAAATCGAGCAGAACGTTTGTTCTGTCTCTATTTCTAAATTTAAACTTTCAATTAATAATTAATTTGTTTGGTTACGTTTTTTCATCATAAAAAATGAGAAATATTAATTTTTTACTACGCAACAATTTTTAAAGATTTTAAATTCAACACAACTAACGTTAATTTAAGATAATATTTACACAACCTCATTCATCAATTATGTCATATTTTTAAGAATCTAAAATAAAATAAAATCATCCAAAGTTTTTTCTTTTAATTTTTTAATTTTTGTAATTTTTAACATTTTAATAATTTATTTAAATTTACAGTTTGTATGATTTCGAGAAGTTGGAAATGGAGAGGAGGTGTGTTTTGTTTTATTTACTACAATTTTTGAAAAAATTTACGAACTAACTTTTTCCTAATGAGGAGAGTTCTTTGGCTCTCGAAACGTCGAATGTGTTGTTTTTTTAATAAAGAACCTACTACATCTGAGGTTATTGTTGTCTAAAGTATGTCACGACTGAGAGATAAGTAGTTACATTCTGTGACTGAATCAATAAGACGATCCGGTAAAAGTCTCGTGCATCCTCAGGCCACGGAGCGGCCCAAGGACGGCTGCCTTCTGCTTTTTCCCCGAAAGTGATATGGCATATTGTTCACACGCAGGGATGCTTTTCAGGCAATTAACCAGTGAAAGTTTGGCACCTGTAAGAGCACCGATGATAAGGATAATTCGATAACGAACATGGTTTGCTTCTCGAAGTCAAGAAGAACTATGCCAGGCCTCGAGTGCGCAACAGAAACAATTGTCGAGAATATAAAGTTCCAGTATATGCGGCACTTCTCATTTTCGACAATTGACTCTGTTTCCCTAGGAGGGTTTAGCGAAGCGATATTAAGGTTAATGCCGTAAGAGTGGCAGAAACGGTAATAAAGCAGTCTTATTGCCGCATTGTGCCTTTGGATGTAGCTCGTTCCCGCGTGAGTTCGGCAACTAAATAGTATGTGTCTTAGATGCTCGGGATGTGCATGGCATGCCCTGAAGCTATCATCGGGAATGTCTTGGCTCAAAATGTGGCAACGGAATTAAGATGGAAATGACACCATCTTGACATGCCAAAAAGAAAACCCTCCGTGCCCGACTTCAATCCGCGTGATTTAAGGAAAGCAAAAGTTAGCTCACACGACATTGACTGATCCTCCACATTTCTGTGGAAGATGCTGTGCATCCTCTTATTGAGGAGCTGTTCCCGGAAGTTCTTCTCGTGTGCTTTCTGAATCCGGGCTTTCAGGAGTGCATTCTGCTCACTCCTGATACTGAAGTTAAGTCCGAGTATTTCAGCAGCCTCCGCCGCTGCTTTATATACATGTATACATGTATACATCTGTGTTAATGAATTATCAACAGAAAAGAATTATAATTAGTTAATTCCCACTTATCATTCGCTGTATATAAGACTAACATGTCGACCTTACACAATTGCATAGGACATCTCTCATTATTTAGAAACTTTATAGAAAAGATTAAGCAAATACTGTTCACATTCCGGTATCAGCATTTTGAAAAAGTCGTTGTGCAAACCATCAGCACTCGTAGAAGCAATTTCACCAATCAAAAATTGATATCAAGCACAGGGTCGAGCACTGAAATATAATCACAGTCTGAAATAAATAAGGATGGAAATATATTTTGATAAAAATGAAACTTCTCGATAGTACTTATTATATTTATATACTCCGGCGTAGTGACAAAAGTTCTCACTGTTTGCCAAATATCTTTGTTGTTTTTAACATTTGGTAGTTTTAAAAAATTTGGTCTGCAATATTCCTCCTTTTTTCTTAAATATTTATTCTATAGAGCTCTTTTATCACGAGCTCTTTTATCAAGAGCTCTTAAATAGTAGTTTAACGAATTTTCAGAGATACTGAGCGAATATTATTTGTATGCTCTGGAGGCGAGCTTCTCAAAATTAGTGCACCGCGAATTGTACCAAGAATTTCCATGATCACCCGATTTAGGGGTTTGAGCACAGTTCCTAAAGATCAGCATACTTGCCTCCTGCGTGAATATCTTTATTGCGCCTAATAGATGCTAGAATTCTTCTGCATTATTCTTATTACGTAAGAATGTGTAGCCTCCAGAGGATATGATCATGGTGTACAGCCTGGCCTCTAGACGTGGTTGACCTTACGCGGCAGCCGGCATAGTTTGAGATGAAGGTTTCACCTTTGGATACATTTTTCGAGCTACAAAACTTTGTAAAATGTCATGAGGAACAGTGTTGAGGGACCAGTTGAAGTGATTCCAGAAGAACAACCTTTTGCATCTGACTTGCGATGGACTGAGTCCGACACTGGCAAGTAAGTTTTTCTTCCTCCTTAGCCGTGACATTATCATCGTCTGGTGCCGACAATTACAATACAATTACGTAAATTATCTTCGTCCTCAGATCTTCAAGGACAATAGCAGACTTCTTAGCCTGATTCTGGGTGGGGAAACAAGTTGCGGGGATGAGTGGTGAAAAATGAGATATTTCAGTTAATCCTAAACTCATCATTTTCCACAAGATATTCCAGTTCCCCCAGGGGTATTGCAAGGCGGGGATTAGATCAACACCTTAGAAGTACCGAAAATGATAATATAACACTTTTAGAGCCGCATTGTATCTCTCTATGCACCCGTAGCATGCATACTTTGAGCGTCTACTCAGAACATGTACAAATCTTTCTGTCTCTTTCTCGCACGCTCGGTAGTTGGTATCCCCTACAAGTACATTCATTATACGTTGGCAATAAACTAAGGTGTCTATAACGCCGTTTTGACAGAAAAAAAAGAAATCCGCCAGTCTGATTTGAATCTAACAGATTTGAGAAAAATTTTGGACGGATCCATGAATAGCACTTCTATACGCTTACTTGTGTGTTATTAAAAAAAAAACTTTCTTAGGTAAACCTGGGATTTCATCGTGGCCACGGAATAATTCAAGTGACTGATGATAGTAGGAGTTTATAGGTTAACTTAATGCGATGTTTAAAATCTTTTAGTATAATGTTGTAGGTACAAAATTACGACCATGGTGTAGTCTGGAGCTCGTCCCTTACCACTGTCATGCCTAAACAGCGGCCGCGGACTTTGGAGGATACAACAGTCACACCTGGATACTTTCTTAGAGCTACCGCCAGCCACTGCGCAGGTTCTAAGTCGTTTGCTCCCCGATGGTTGAGAAAGTTTCTTACAATGCGGCAGGTGTTTAATAAAACCGCCTTCTAAGCTGCAAGCTGCTGCCAATACCCTACTGACTCCTAAATGTTCAAGATGTTCAGTGCACCTTGCGTGCACATTGCCTCTAGTCGAAATCACAATGGGATGAATAGATGCATGCTTCGCATTCCTCGATATGGTTTTTACTTCATGCCTTAACTCGCTATCCATTTGCATCTTGGTTGTATAGGTTGATTGCAAATGTCGGTTAACTGGGCAAGGAATGTCGATGATATAGACTCTTCCAACTTTTTTTCTCGCGTCACCATGTCAAGTCGAATGGCCCAGATGTAATGATCCGTTTAGATTGTAACATCCCAATATAAGATGTAATCTTCGCTTTCTAAACCGGGAATTGGAATTTATCTGTAGATAGGGGGCCATCCTTTTAAGAGTCCTAGGTTTAAGGCAAGTTGTCGATGTATAATGCCCGCTACATCATTATGTCTGTGCGTATATTATTTCTGAGCCTTTACGCGGCAACCATTAATAATGTGCTCGATGAATTCGTATGCATCTTCACTAATCGGCACCGGTCAACCATGTCTTCATGTTGCACGTGTTTGCGATAATGGCTGGTGCTGTTAACCTTGTCCTGCATTGAAATGACGAATCCTTCCGCATTGTAATTCTAATTCCTCTATGATTTCTGCCCTGATACTCAAGGCCCCATCTGAGGACAAATTCAGGGGCGTGCAGTCAACATCCGCTCTACAGATAGTGCTAGAAAGCGCAATATCTCGTTTTCTGTTAAAATAGTCTCGCAACTGTATAACTTGTCACTTGAACAGTTTTTTAACATCTACGACGATTCTACGCCCTACATGAACTGGTCCAACTACCCCTTCAATCTCTGAATTAATGTGGTGCATTCAATGCTTCGTCATTTATACGCGGGCGATTCTGTTTAACTTTTCAAGGTCGGTGTTAGACCAGTTGATGAGCCCGAAGGAGTACATGTTGTTTTCCTAAAAGTAGATTCGTAAAAACATGGTTGGATTTTTGGGTTTAAGTCAATTGTTATAAAAAACTGGTCCAAATTCAGCCAATGATTTAAAGTTACGCATCGGTCCTCTTTCATTTTTTGATCGATTGCTACCATTAGTATAAGAGAACATAGATTCGGTGATACAGTGGGTATGAGATAATGGACGAGCTTTCAACTCTTTCGTTGAGAGAGCCGGTGCTTTAGATATTTAAGAAAACCTTCAGAACCCTTCAGAAATGAAATAGAAATAAGAGTTTGTTGCTTACCTTCACTCTTATCCTTCTGGTTAAAAGCCTCATGTTGCCTTTTTTCGACTATTGTTTCATTGTATATGATAAAATTACTGAAGATCTCAATTTTAAGCTAGAATGTGTGCTATTTGTTTTTTGTTATTTTTAAAGCGTTGTACTTCTAAATCCTTGCACCAAAATGAAACATTCATACGTGGCATTTCGATCAAATATTGTTTTAAAATAACTCATCAACACAACCTTATCAAGGACTGATATAATGGAAATAGCGGACGTTGCCGCCGTGGGATCCACTATCTTATTTGTCTCCACGCTCACTAACGCCCTTAGCAGCCGCAAGTTTCAGTCGCCGCCCTCGAATTCGCAGAGAACTGGTCTTTTGAATGTATTTAAGAAGAGACCGTCTTTCAAGGCAGTATACTTTATACGTTATATAAGATAAAGCTCCGCAGTAGTTTAAAATTTTTTTTATCCGGTAGTTAAAAATTAATGTACGCAGTCCAGATTTCGTGAAAAAGTAACAGTCCTAAAAATACTTACGCATCGAACATGTAAACAGCAAAGATCTTTCATTTTGAATAGTGTCCAGTTCTGGAATAAATTATCGGTTATTGTTAGAATTGCTTCCTCACTATTTCACTTTGGGCAAGAGTTTTACAACCATTAAATAGACATTGATAACTCAACCTAATAAATCACGTATTGGTTGTCATTAATTATGTAGCAAGTGTGGATGAAGTAATTTTTTTTTACTTTTGCTCTTTTTTGATCTCTCTTCTCTTCCTTAGTATTCCTCTTTAGTACTATAATTAAAATCAGATAAAGGCGATCAATTGCAAGCCCAATTACTGTTTGGCACAATAGGCTTTACAACTTGAGCGCTAAGGGGGCTTCATCGAGGTTTCCCGCCTGCATATAAACAAAACCAAACTAAAATAAACTAACGACAAATACGAAGAAAGACCCATCCTCAAAATTGAAGAGCCTCATTTTTCTAAATAAATACTAAATTACATCTTTTTTAGATAATCGGGGCCTATTCCTGTTTTGAATTAAATCTTTATTTGGAGTGAAAAATTGTCAACTTTCAATACTTTTTGTGCAAATTTTCTCTTATGCTCAGGTCCCAGGTTTAAACGTCTTAAATAATATCTACAAATAGCCCTGAACTATTTTTTAATAGCAACTCGAGCTTGGCCGTGAATTTAAAATTTTTAGATTTTAACTATTTTTGACGGAAGCTTAAGGTTTTTTGTGAATTTTTACCTATCCAGTTTAAGTCAATTCTGGACGTTTTGGGTCACCTTGAGTCAGCAAAAATGATTTTGACGAACATGTCTGTCTATTTCGAAGCAATTTGGTAGCCCGATTTTCATTTTATACTATCATTAGTTGTCTAGATATTCAGATCAAGATCGTTGGCCAGTCGCTCGGATAGTCTTATCATCTAGGCTTACATTTGAGTCTTTCAAAGTGCTTCCCACCATATTCGATGCACTTCTCCATATGCCGAAGCCAGTCACTAAAGCAAGCCCTACCACTTTTATCCTGGGAGATCTGCGCACACTTAATCCCACACTTCTAAAAGCTCATCGTCGCTGGAGAAGCGTCACGCTTTGCGCTGTTTCTTCAATTCTCGAAACAAGTCAAAGTTACAGGGGGCAAAATGTTTATTTTAATACGGGTGTTTTAACAGATTTAGCCCAGACTTCTCAGCTGTATTGTGGTGTTGGTGCCAAGTGTTAAGGCGAAATATTGCTCTTAGTTTTTTAAGCCTAGTGATCAGCTGAGGCAAAAATACATGTGTGTATCAGGACAATGTAACTATACGCTGTAATTCGAGCATGACCCTCCATATTTTTATAATGCGACATTGTTCAAAGAAATTGCCAACACATTTTTTTACTGAACGAGATTTTAGAACTTTCACTGGAGTATCCTTTTTTCAAAAAGGCGTCATTTTATTTGCGATTTTGTTGGTACGTTGTAACAGTGCAGCCAAGCCTTGTTAAACGTGATGCTGCTGATATTTTTAAATGTCCCGGATTTTTCAATGCGGCTGCGGTAATCTTTCAATTCATATATGATATGTTATAATAATTTTTTCTATAACATTACTATATGTATGTGCTGTAGTCTCACGAAATATATAATTCATAGTATAGCTTCTTGTTTCTTATAGAAAATCCACGTTAGTGAGGCTGCTATACAGGTTTTTCGAACCAAATAGTGGAAGTATTTACATTAATGGAAAAAATATTCAAGACGTCGACGTAAATGATCTCAGAAAATCTATTGCCATTGTACCACAGGTATCTGTTATTTATGATTATCATTTGAAAACTATAAATCTAATCAAAGGTAAAATCTAAAACCAAGAAAATCTTTACAAATTACAGGATTCAGTTTTATTTCACGATACAATTTTCTATAATCTGCATTACGGAAATTTTTCCAAGACTGCAGCGGAAGTTTACGAAGCATCAAAAATGGCTAATCTGCACGACTCTATTTTAAATTGGCCCAAAGGATATCACACCGAGGTAGGAGAAAGAGGATTGAAATTGTCTGGTGGTGAAAAGCAACGAGTTGCAATAGCGCGAGCGATTCTGAAAGGCAGTCCAATACTTGTATTTGACGAAGCCACGTCATCTTTGGACTCTATCACAGAACAGGTAAAATACTATTATTTTCTTCAAAATCGCTGCTTTTTTATGTTTAAAAAAACCTGAGATAATTCGTTGGAGCTGAAACAAATTTTAAAACGAAAATTCAGGGATGCATGCAACCGAATATAAACCCTACCCTCACAGGCCTCGGACTCACACAACTATGACCATTTTTTTTAGCAATGCAACAATTTTGACATTATTTTCATCATTATTTCAAGCATCGCAACTCTATCGGAAAATCGTGACTAATCTCACAACTGACACAATTTGGCGACATATTTACGACATCGTTACGAAAACTTTACGACATCATATGTCCATTTCGTTAAGGTGTCTTTACGATATCGTAAATGCGTCGTACGATGTCGTAAAGACGTCGCCAAATGTTGTGCCTACTTGGCTATTATGAAAGCCTCAATAGTTTATAACTTTCCAAGTAGAAAACATTCAAAATCAAAAAATTTCTGTGCCACCGTTTGTGGCAAGTCACAGAGTTAGAGTTAGATCAACTGTCGCATTTAGGCTTTACGACAGAAGTTTAATTTCTGCGCTTTCCCGGCATTTTCTTCCTTCTCTCTTTGTTGCCCTTAGTCCAGCTTTTGGGAAAGGCTTGATGTATTCCAAAGAAATCTTTGCATCTTGACTTTTGTCTTCTTCATGACTCGTGCCGAGTTGAAATTTGTCTTCCGAATTAAAACGGTCAATCTGGACTTAGTTTTCAGGATTTGGGCGTTTAGTTGAGAATGCAGGTAAAAATTCATCTTCAGCGAAAATTTGTGGTTTTAAGAACAAAATCGTATATCGTCATGGTCGGAACGGCTCATACACGGTTCAGTAAAGAGGTTGCAACTTGTGGCTACAATGTAATGGAAAATATATAACTGTAACGCCATTTGCTTCAAAAATATCTAAAGCTTTGATTGATAAATGGGATGATTGGTTGTCCAATAGAAGTAATACGGGTCTTGACGGTCGAACGAACTTCACAAAATGTCGTACGAATTCCATGAAGTTTGTCTTAATCATCCAACCTGAAGGATTTGCGACTTCGAGACTGCCTGGTAGTGCTTCGCGAAGAAAATGTTCTTTAAAATAGACCCTTGGAAACACGAACATGGGGGTATATAATTTCCATTTGCAGAGACTGAGACACCAATGGTGAAGAGTGTCCCTCAATCTCCCGAAGTCATTTTGCCAACTTGCTTAGATCCCCTAGAAGCTACAATATGCCCCAGCTTTTACAGTTGCTGCTCCATTTTCATCGAGATTGCAAACAGCAGCAGCTTCGAATTCCTGTTCTGCATAAACGTCTTTCAATTTGTCGAAATACGTTGAAGCGTTTATTTTGTGAAAACTGGAGGCCCTTGCCAGGCTAGTAGCTTTCGAAAGTCTAATCGATAAATCTTCATTTTGTTCCAAAAAAACAGCAAAACAATCTGCGCCTGCCATCGATTTGTCGCTCCATGATTTCGGCATCTTAATATATTTTTTTTTGGTAAACTAGAATGCGAGTTGACGATCCTCCTTTGCCGATAATCCATAATACATTGATGTGGATTTGAACTTTAATATTTATGAAGTTGAAAAATAAACTTTTTTTATAGTTTTTCATAATCTGTTAACTCGCGTTGTTCATTTTTTAAATTCAGTTTACATTATTCGATAAGTCATCGTTCATTATTACATATTAGCTAGATAACTTTTACACTTTCATATTAACTTTTTTGTTGCTTTGATATTCAAAACGCAGAAAGCTTTTTGTAGTGCCTGTTAAAAGTCACTACATGAACTAAGATTTTTTCGGTAATTGTTTGTTCAACAGCTTGTCGAATTATGCTGTCAGGCGTTTTGCCCCGGTCAGATTTACTTTTTTACGTGGGCATTGTGATTAGTATTAAGAAAATACATTTTCAGAACGCCACGCGGACTGAAAATATAAATCTGTTAATTTGGTGCTTAGAACATTGGCCAGCCTGTTTTTTTGCCTTGTTTAAAAAAATTGGATGAATTTGTGTTAAGGAATGTAAACAATTTATCTGTGCGATACCTCATTTTCAAGCTCATGACATGCATAATTAAGAACCATAATCAGTTTGTTTGAATTATATTGTGTATTGATCCAAAAAACAAAAAAATCACAAAACGAAAATTTTACTCACCTCAGTTAAAAACAATTTTTCGTTTGTAATTTTGAAACGCGAATGCGCAATGCGATAAAATGACAGCTGATGTCTTTATAAAACATAGTGTACTCGTACTCGTCGCAGTGGCGCTTTAAACCTTTCCGTTATTTAAAAATAAAGCATTGGTCAACCGACTCCATTGTTCAACGAGCCCCGGTCGCTCCTACATTTTTCACATCAACTCACGTTAACACGTGAAATGTATGGAAACACGTATAGGGTCCTTTTTACAGTAATCCATCGCGAAAACTCATGTCGCCCTCGCGGATTAGTCCCTATGTAGATTCATATATAGGATCCTGAACGTCTTAATTTACTCTGTGAAGGAAGCTGTACGAGATCATTCAAAAGTTAGCTTGCACACAGGTCTCATTGCAGGAACATGTACCTTCAACTTTCCTTTGAAAAATTCTTTGCAAACTTTATATCTATTCAAATTTACATTACTTCCATTCCTTACAATCTTTCCGCCTTCATATTTTGATAAAACCTTATCCTTACTATTTGCAGTTATTTTCAACTATTTACAGGAAATCTTATATCCAGATCGTTATTACTATTGCCTGTGACAGCGGAATTTAGGACGTGTTATTGCACGAGTCAGCCAGCGATGGAAAGCGAGTGTCCAAGCGAGGGAGAGAATGAGAACGCAAACGTATCTTAGACTACTTACGATATTACATAACCATTACTTACAACCTTTATACTTCTAATCTAAGCGACTTGCGTTTCCTTTTGCTTTCACTTCTCTTGTATCTCCATTTTGCCATTTTTTCACATGCATTCTTTCATTTTTTTTCACTTGCTCCTCTAGCACCATCCAACTCCTTCTGCCATTCTTCCCCTAATCCAACCTCACCTAGAATATTTACCACATACCTCCTCCCATTCACATATTCTGCCATCCTTACCACGTTCCCAATTCTTTATAGTTTACTCTAGTGCGGTCTTCTATATCTTTAGAATTTAAGAACTCCCTCCTTTATTTTTTCCACCTCGTTAATTCTCTCTACTTTTGTATCCGTTTTATTGATATTGATATTACTTTTTTCTCCCTGTAATATCACTATTAAGGGAAAGTGAGCCGAATCAATGTAATCTCCTACATTCAGTTTCCTGACCTTCTCTCTTACCTCATCATCCACTATCACATAATAAATTACCGTTCCACATTCTCCTCCTGAGCGTATATGTTCTCCTTCCTCATCTCCTTCTATATTTCCGTTTAAGGTAAACCATCCTAACTGCTCCAGGCTCTTTAGCAACTTCTTTCCCTCCCCATTCAGTACCTTACTTTTAAGTTTTCTTCCTCTCTCTTCTCCCCATTCCCTTCCTCTTCTATCTCCTGTTCTCGCATTGAGTATCCCACATATTATAAGCCTAATTCTTCTTTATTTTCCTGCATAATTTTTTCCATCTCCTATGCTTTCTCCTGCACATCACCGTTCACACAAACGTCCACTATCTTCCACTTCTCTCCCTTCCATATTTACGTCTTCTAATTAATCCTTCATTTTGTTCTTTCCTCTCTTGCTTATCTTTCCCTGTGATACATTCGCTGCTTACTCCCATTGCCATTCCTATTATTGCTATCCCCTTTTTATTATTCTTCTTTGCATTTTGAACTTGCCATTTGTAAACTCTTGATAACCTTCCTTTTACTCTTTCCCATCCCTTTTCATCTAGCCACGTTTCTATCATAAACTCTATTCTTTTCTCCAATTCTGCTATATTCCAGTAACATATCCTCCATTCTTCCCTAAATTCGTTGTTCGTCTCTTTTTCCTTCTTACTATTTCTTATTTTCATATCTCCCGCCCTTAATCTCCTAGCTTCCCGGCACCTCTTTCGTTACTATCTCCTCCCTTTCTTCTTCTCAATCCCACCTTACTCCGTCTATATGTATTCTTCTATACTTAACCCATGTTCTTCTTGCCTATATTCTTACCTTTTCAACAGTATCATTGTCCTCCGTCTTAGCTCTTCCCTCACTACACTTGACACTCGCGCCCCCTTTAAGCTCCCGACTTCAGCTTTCTGTTTTCTTTATCTTCCTGCTATTCTAGTATTGGTTCGAATGACTGCATCCTCTTCTCTTCAATATCATCTCCGTTTCCGTCAGTTCCCTTACTATGATGACCCTTCTTTACACAACTTTGTTTTTGCAGCTGCGATCTGAAAATTTATGGATATTTGAAGCTTCAACCGATGTCTTCCTTCTCTTCACTGCTACACCTCTCTCCTCTCTTCCTTTAGATGAAATCCTCAATCGATCCCACGCTTTTTACTCTCAATCTCTCCTTTTCTACAGTTTTTCTGTACTTTCCCCTTGCCTTCCTTTCTTTAATCTCCACTTTCGGTGTACTTAAAACTTCCTGCTCTAAATCCGCCTTTTCCTCGAAGTTAGTCGCTCCGTTAGCCATGAATCCAATTCGAACACTCCCTCCTTCTATCATTGCCTGCCTCTATCTATCATCGCGTTCTGGTACCTGTCTTACCTTTCTCCGTTTCTACCTTATCCTGCTACTACCAACCCGATCAACCCAGTTCTCCCACCCAGTCACAAATTTCTAACGAAGCTAACCTCAACTTCCAAACAAAATATGTCTTAATCTTTAAAAATAACTTCATCCCCTTTCAATCTCACAATCCCTCAATTAATTGTTTACGAACAAAGCCTTCACACTACCGCAATCCATTCACCTAAAATTTACAACAAATAAAAGAAAAAGTCAGCATCAACAATTCGCACTACCTCGCACTTTTATGCCGGAAACGGAAGTCCCTCTTAAAAATAATTAGGCTGCCAATTTTTTACTTTTAAATGTTTATTTTTTTATACTTCACTCACAAGGACTTTTCTTTTTCGTATCAAATTCAAAAAAAAATTTCTTGAATATTACTTTTCCTTAATCCTTATTCTCTCGTTCCTCTGCGTAGGAATGGAGTTCCTTTCTAAACTATTTTTCCCTCTACTCTATCTCTCGTTTCTCTTCTAGGAACGGAGTTTCTTTTTTCTTATTTTTTCTAACTCTCTTTTTCTCTCTCGTTTCTCTCGTTAGGAACGGAGTTTTTCTTCTTTCACTGAAATTTCTCTCGTACCTCCCGTAGGTACGGAGTTTTTTTCTCACTTAACCTCTCTCTCGTCTTTTCTAAACTAAAGTTCCTTTCTAAACTATTTTTCCCTCTACTCTTATCTCTCGTTTCTCTTCTAGGCACGGAGTTTCTTTTTTCTAATTTTTTCTAACTCTCTTTTTCTCTCTCGTTTCTCTCGTTAGGAACGGAGTTTTTCTTTTTTCACTAAAATTTCTCTCGTACCTCCCGTAGGTACGGAGTTTTTTTCTCACTTAACCTCTCTCTCGTCCCTCCCTTTGGAACTGAGTTACTTGAAATAATATCCCTGAAATCTACTTTTATTTCAATTTAAATAAAATGTTTAACACATTCTTGTAAAAATATTTGAATTTGGTATTTGTATGGGGAAAATATTCTTAAAATTGTTGCATAAGTCAATAGATTTGCGTAGTGAAGACGGAGCGGTCTGTCCTGGTTCCATATTAGGGACTTTGTGAACGCACAAATTAAGAATTGCATTGCAACACATCAGCGAACGATACGTGGTTTTAAGAAGGGTCATCATCTGTAACAATTCCATAGTACTATTTTTGTAACAGTTTTTCTTATCAATTATATATTTGTTTTAAATCAAATTAATGGTATTGATGTTTGAGATGAATTCATAGAATTTTGTTATTTATTTATAAATATTTATAACTATTTATGCACATATATATAAATATATTTATTTATTTATAGAGTAATACTGGTAATAAACAAAGCGACTGCAAAAACTGTTTGCTATATGTAACTCATGATATAAAATGTAGCAAGTTATAATTCAGGATGTTAAAATGCAAGTCTCATTAACTTGATTTTTGGACATTAATTAGGATTTTAAATTTGATTTTAATTTCATTTAAATTTCTTCAGTTTAAATTTCGCTGACTTGGATTGGAAGTAATTTCTATTTCAGGTAAGGCATCTTGGCAGCTGTGCTGTTCCTGCTGCCGTACATTTTATTTTTTTTACCTTGATAAGGGTGTAGGAGTGCCGGAACGTTGGTGATATTATTTATTAATGTATTTTTTGTGAGTTGATAATGATAAAAACAAGAACAAAAG
>JAAAKG020158823.1:0-29702 GCA_010014905.2 Druon quercuslanigerum | reverse complement strand
AAAAAATTAATTAATGATAAAATTATTCAATTATAATTAAACTTCTTTTAAAATGATTCGAATTCTTCCTAAATATGTTCCTTAAATCCTGAAAAATTAATGATGTTTCCTTAAAATCTTTCAAATTCATTTTTGAAAATATTGGAACTCTTTTTAAATCTTATGATATACTATCTAAAAATTAGTTTCTCAAAATCAAAAGCCATTTTCAATTTTCATATGAATTTTAAGATAATGTTTCTTTCAATTCTTTTTGAAGCCTTTCCTTATGCTTAAAAAGCTTATCAATTTTTTTTATCTGCAAAAGTTTATATTTTGGTTTAAATTAGGCTTAACTTATTTGAAATCATTATAAACTTTAAATTAATTGTGCATCTACTAAGGCCTTCTAAATATCTCTTCATCTTACTCGAATTTTTTCTAGGAATAACAGGGGTTTAATATTCATTATACATCATAATTCAACCAATTTACATGTAAATTAAAAATTCTCAAACAGAAATTTGCGATTTATAATTCTTGCTTTTCCATGAAAAATCTGATATTTATAAATAATAATCAATTTTTCTTTTTCTTTATGAAAAAATTTCAAATTTCAGACTAAAGCAATATTTTAAAATTAAAAAAAGCCTTTAATTATAAATATATTATTTTGAACTTATTTAAAAACTGAAAATAGTTTATAAAGTTTCAATCGGGCGTTTAAATTTTTTTAACTAATAACGCTTTTAAATTAAAACAGTTTAATTTTTAACGGTAAAATCTGGAACTTCTAAAATTGTCAACAGAATTCGAATTTAAATGTATAATTAATTATTATTCAAATGTTAATCCTTAATGTATAGTTCAATTTAAAAAATAATTTCAATTTACATTCACTTCTGATCAACTAAAAAGTTTCTTTTATGAAAAATTGTCGATTCCAAACGCTACTGATTTTTTATTTGTAAAGTCTGAATTTGAAAACTTCATTTTAACATTCTTTAAATAAAAAATTACCGCTTAAAAGGGAAAATTCCAAAAGGAAAATTTTAAGTGAAATATTTTCTAATTACGGATCGTAAACTGAATGATATCAGAATTGAAAATGATAAAAATTCAACTGATTATTTAAGAAACTGTTGAAAGCAAACTTGAAGAGATTTTATTTTTAAAAATTTCTAACATTCTCGGTCAAAATATAAATTAAGTGTCATTTGCTGATTTTCGCGTTTTCAGAAATGAAATCAGAAATTGAATTAGGCACCCTTATAAAATATTTAATCAAATGACAGCAAAATGAAAAAATATTACCACTATCATTAATTCCAGATTTTTAATTTCCAAATTATAATCAATATGGTTTTATGCCGTTTATTTTCATTCCTTTTCTCTTTTATTTCATTTTTGCATGCCCTGTAATTAAAAAAATTTGCCTTATAAAATGTTATGTCTGGTATCATGCGTCGAGATATATGTTTCTTTTATTTTAGGATTGTACTGCCATACAAATGTCTTTCACTCTTCGTAGAATTTTATGAAGGAATCGAAAAGAGAAGAATTTTCTTTCATCAAGAACGAGACCCGAAGGTTGAACGTCCATTGAAATATGATTTAGAAACACTGCAAGGGGTTTTACAACTTGTGTGACGTTTTTATACCAACACTCACGTTCGTAAAATAGGTATAAAATGTCTGTAGCAAAAAATAATAAAAACCTTTTGAAATCTCGAGAGCGAAAAAAAGGAAGAATGATGCAAGCGGAATTTTTTAAAAGAGAAATTATAAATGAATAATTGCACCAATATTTATAATTAAAAAATAGAATGAGAAAAAAATCTTATTAAAATTTTCCTCATTAGAAAAATGGTTGAGAAAAATCTCTGCAGAGTATTGAATGTGGGAGCTATTTTAGTTGATGAGCCAAAGAAAATCTGAATTAATGTTTGCCTAATGGGAAATTAGTGTTTCAAGCGTCTTCAGTTACTGCTAAGGAGGCAGTTGAGACTGAGCAATTGAGCATTGTGGTAGGGAGGCGGGTAATTAATAACTCTATTATCGAATTAAAGCACTTGCCAAGGAAAAATTACCCGATCCAACAAAGGAGAGAAATGCAGAGAATTGAATAAAATTTTGAGATCTATTTTTGTAAACCACGACCTAATCTTTGATGTTATAAAATATTTTTATAAGTTTAAAGAAGTAATTCGTTTTATATTAAAGAAGTCAGGAAGTGCCATTTGAACTAAGTGAATTATTTCTTATAGAAAGCAGCTAATTTACTAAAAAAAATTAAATTAAATCTATTCCAATAACATAAAAATTTAACTTATCATTTTATAAATATAATATAAAATATAAGTATAATAACAAATACAACGAAACAAATCTCCGTTTTGTATATTCACTTTAAAAATAAAGTTTTTTGCTATGAAATAAAATTTAAATCATATGATCAACATGCATCAATAATTAAAATTATTTGCTGAAATTATCGTTCTAAATAAACACTTTAAAATTTAAATAGACGAAACAAGCTTATCTCCCGCTTTAATAGACACAAGCTGGAGGCTGAAAATGATAGAATTCACAGTTCCAGAAAAACAATATATTTTCTTTTAAAACGCTAAAGGAATACTTATATTTTTCATAGCATTTTGTTATTAATAGTAACATTTTTTAATTACTTTTTAATTTAAATCTCAAAATGGCAAAAAAAAGATTAAGTAAGTTATATAATAAACTGTCTTTAAAAATAAAATTTCTGCAGTTTATTATTTATATATAAACTTGTTAAAAATGCGATCCCCATAATCTTTGCATTATTAAATAAATTATTGTCAACGTCATACAAAAATTTGTAGCAATTTACTTTTTTATGGTTAGTTTGCATTTTTACCGTTCAACGTTTTCTAAACAAAAATCCATAGATTTTAGAGGGTTCTGATTTTTTTTTAAAGTTTCATGTAACGCTAGCATTTCAAAACCAAACATTCGAATTCTCGGACAAAAATCATTATACATAGTTCAAAAAAATGTAGAATCTTTTAACAAATTTAGATTATGTTTGTGATTTGCTTCGGCAATTTTTTATATTATATTTATATTTATTTATTATATAACGTCATATGTATATTTATATTTATAATTTTCCATTATACTTATATTTATATTTCAAAGAACATTAACATTTTTTAGCAATTTTAGGTTAGGTTAGTTTTTAATATCAAAAATTGGTATTCTAAAACTAAAATAATTATAATTGAAAAATATGTAGAATTGTTTGAAAATATTTAATTATATAAGTATTTTTTGTCGAAAATTTATATTTTGAAAAATAAAAAAAGATATATACACTACCGTCGGAAATTATGAGATCGATTGACGCAAGCACTATTAAAAATCACTGCTGCCTTTGAACCACAATAACTCAGCGGAAAAAAATGATAGGGCATCATAAAAAAACAGTTAGAAAGCATATAAAGTTGCACGTCTAGTAATCTCAAGCAATTTTTTTTTGATTTGCTGAAGAGAATACAGCACGTGATAAGTTTAAAAAGAAAATTCTAGATTTTCTAAAATTTTGTACCTCGACTTCAACTTTAAGCATGCCTTAGGAAAATTGTTACAAAAATCTGAAAATTATACGGCATAGAGCCTGTAATTTTATCTTCAATTAAAGCCTAAGAAACTTAAAAAATCTTCATCGGTTCCCGAGATACGATTAAAAATGTTCAATCGTATCTGAGTTGAGTTTTAGTCGACGTTCACGGTTCTCGGCCGGTCTGCTGCTCGCCTCCTTTGTTGAGGCAGGACCGAAATGTCCACACACAGAGCTAATGCTTGATGGGGGCTCTCTTATACTTTTGATTCTGCTAGTCAGTAATTTTTATTTCAAATTATTGTAAATTATTTACATTATTAATTGTTTTTTTTATTTACAATTATTTCAATTCAGAATTATTCCCATGTTGTAGACACATTGTTATGAAAGTACACTATTTTTCAAATGAATGAAGCAGCTAAATTCTAAATAAATTATTCATATGGAAAACACTCAAAAATATTAAAAGTGAATAATAATGGAATTTCCAAAATAAATATAAAACAGTGCGTAGGTGTAATCAAAATTATTTTGCCGAAAAAGTTGGAGTATCAAATAATCGTGAAAATTTACGATGGATAGGTGCAAGAAAACAAATTTATGTATAGTTAATCATAAAGGGAAATTATAAACCATTCGATAGAAATGGAAGTTATAATAATATATAATAATAATTCCATTATTATTCACTTTTAATATTTTTGACTGTTTCCATATAAATAATTTATTTAGAATTTAGATGCTCAATTAATTTAAAAAATAGTTTACTCTAGTAACATTATACCTACATTTTTATTAATATTCTAGTTGATAAAAATGTTAAGAAATAAAAAAACTGTTCTTCATTTTTTATTCTTTAATATGGGGATAACTCTTAATTGAAATAATTGTAAATAATTGAAAAAATAATTAATAATTACAAAAATTGTGCGTGGCCTATTCGGTCCTGCCTCAACGATGGAGGCGAGCAGCAGACCGGCCGAGAACCGTGATCGACGGCTAAAACTCAACTCAGATACGATTGAACATTTTTAATCGTATCTCGGGAACCGATTAAGATTTTTTAATTTTCTTTCGTTTAAATTAGAGAAAAAGTTTCCGGCTCTATGCCGTCTAATTTTCAGATTTTTGCAACAACATTTCTAGCTCATGCTAAAAGTTGAAGCCGAGATACAAAATTTTAGAAAATCTAGAATTTTTTTTAAACTTATCACGTACTGTATTCTCTGCAGCAAATTAAAAAAAATCTGTTTGAGATTACTAGACGTTGAATTTCATAAGCTTCCTGTTTTTAATGTTTTAATGTTTTTAATAGTGCTTGCGTCAATCTATCTCGTAATTTCCGACGGTAGTGTGAATATTTCTAGAAATGTTCCAAATTTTGTCAAATTTTAGTTATATTAGGTTTATAGACCAAAAACGTGTATTTTATTACAGAAAGCATCATAACTTGAAAAAAAAATTTAATCTTTTTCACAATTTGGGATTATGTAAATTTTTGCCAGAAATGATGCTTTTAATTTCAAAAAATTGAAATTCCCACGAAAATTCACAAATTTGAACAATGTCAGGTAATATTAGCTTTCTACATAAAAAATTAGGATTTTAAAATAAAAATAATTATAGTTCGAACCATATTTGCATTCCTGAATAATTTCATGGTATTAGTGTTTTCCGTTGGAAATTATTGGAATTTTCTAAAAAAGCATTATTGGATTTCAATGAATATTTACAGCTTTTCAACAACTTTTGGTTATGTTCATTCCTTTTACCTGCAATTTTTATTTCGAACAAAGGATCAGTATATATAAATACAATTACTTTTTTAAACAGTAAAATTTATGACCTTAAAAAAAAGACTTTTTTTAGCGTTTCTCGTCAGTAATTACAATTTATGTTAAAAAATCATTAGACTTCAAAGAATATTCATAATTTTCTGATAATTGTATGTTACGTTGGAATTTTTCATTGAAAATTAGCATTTTGAAATGAAAACTATGATAACTTAAATGCGATTTAGATTCATCTAATAAATTTGAATTACGTTCGTGTTTTTCTTCGGAGTTTCGCACTTTCATTAAAAAATAATATATTCAAAAGAAGATTCAGAACTTTTAAAATAAGATTTACGATTTTGGAATAAATTTAGATTATGTTAACATTTTTTATTGTGTTATTATTTTTCGTATCAAGCGTCTATTGTTAATAAAAAATTATTGCATTTGAAAAAATATGTACATAATTTAAACAATAGTGGACTATATTTCTTTAACACAAATATATTTTTTTATCTACTAGCCTGACATCAAAATGGGTTTTATTGCCAAAGTTCACTTTCCTTTTCTATTATGTTATATAATAGATACTACGAAATACTAAAAATTTTGTACTAATTTTTTTATTTAAATTTACCAATTACGTGCAATTCCTAGTATATCTAAATCGCCTACAGTTCAGAAATTGTTCTTTAACCTTCCAGAAAACTTGTGACTTCCAGAAATAATTCCGACTTTTATAGAAGCTCGTAATTCGTATCGTGCACAACGTGGCTCACTTTCGTATGCAGACTGTGTTTCTCTAACACGGGAAAAGTTTATGATCAAACCATCGTTCTGCCCTCTGTTTTCGAGCGATAAGAACCCAAGGTTAGTCGATGCCTGAAAAGTTATGGTTCTTCACTCTAAGGCTACTCGATTCTGACTTGAAAATAAATTTTTAAACGCCCTAAGAGATTAAAAAATGTCTTTCCTGAACAAGAAATACAAGATGAAAATTAACCAGTGATGTGCATGTATCAAATTCTTCTATCCTCTTCCCTACTTGTCAGTGGTGAGTGATAATTGTAAGTGGTGAGTGATGCGTGATGCGTGGTGAGCGGTGAGTTCAACTCATATCCACTTCTTGGAAGAAAGTGCGAAGGACGTATGTATCAATGGACACCCGACCCCGGTTTTTATAGCCCGGTGCTACAAACCTCTAATATAATTCAAGTTTAATTCGAAATAATTTCCTCGTCAGTAAAATAATTAAAATTAATGAGAAGGATACCCAGAACCTACAATTCTGATTATTCGACTTTTAGTCCTTCAGCAATATTAAATCTCCTCTTTTATATATTATTATTAAACCTTATATTAGAAAACTTTTCTTAGATGGGAAATTCCGAAAATGGAACCTCAGCCAAGGAATTATGGGATTTATATCTCAGTGACTTTTCCCTACTAGAGTGAACATTTATCAACTAGAGTATTCCATCTTCATTTGCGAAGGATGGAAAGTTGAAAACGACGAGCTTTTCGGTTCACTTTTCTCACTGGAGTGGTATGGATCCCATTGGAGATAAAAAAAAAGTAGTGTCCGCAAAAGAAGGATTGACAAATTACCCTGTGTTTGTCCACATGCACTGGTCTCAGGTGAGGGTCAAAAAGCAACTTATCCGGCTCGATGTTGATGGGACTTTGCCGTCTGCCTTTACTGCACAGAGACCATTGTGGATTTATGAGACCCCAAAAGGAAGGACCTGAAATTACAAAAAAAGAACTTGTTACATTTTGTAATAACTAGAATACCTTGAAATAAAAATAAATTCTCAGTCTTAAGTCTAGGGTTGTTTAAGCTTTACTCTGAATCATTCAAAGAAAATTATTTGTAAATAGTAAAAAATTTTACGTTTTGATTAGTGCAGATTGGAATTTTTGTTTATTCTGTTGTTGCTGTATGTCGAAAATTTGTGGTCTTATATTAGGATAACTTATGCTTTTTCTAGATATTTTGGATATCACTTTTATCCCCCAGAAAAGCGTTGGGCATTTTTTAATTAAAAAAAGAAATTAAAAATTGTTTTCTATGTCTGTAAAAAATTTATACTTCAACAGTTTTTTTTGTTTCTTAAAATCTTTATCAACTAGAATATTAATAAAAATGTAGATATATTGTTACGAGAGTAAACTATTTTTGAAACGAATGAAGCAGCTTAATTCTAAATAAATTATTGATATGAAAAACACTCAAAAATAATAAAAGTGAATAAATAGATGTGTGACGGAGTACGTTAGGATAGTTAGTAGAGCGTATAATAGGATTCAATTGAATTAAATAATGGGGAAATGTGTAAAAGGAGAAGAGAAGAGAATAAATGGGTAAGAAGGGAAAGAGGGAAATAGAAGGAAGGGAAGTAAAGGGTAGTTATTAGGTGTAAGCGTTGAAAGTAAAAGAAACAGATTTTTGGGAAGGAGTCGAAGATGAAGAGAGGAAAGACATATGGAGGGGACATGGGGGTTGGTTGCGGTTGACATAAAGGGAGGAGTAGAAAGGGTGAGATATAAATATACGAACGGAGTAGGACAGTATAAAAAAGGATGTAATATATGGGCAGAAAAGAGTGGGAGAGCGAGATAGAGAGACAGAATGAGCAGCAGTGGCCTGTGTGAGCACAGGGGAGGATGGAGAAGGTTAAAAGAGGTGGTGAAGTATAGAATAGGGGGCAGAGAGCGGATTTCAAGGGGATCAAGAAAATGAAATATTGAGGGGATATAAGTGTTGTTTTATATTTATGAAGGGAGGTTAACAGCACGTAAGAGGACAATCAAGAGTTATAGAAAATAACACAATGAATTAAGAGAAATACGTGAAAGGAAAATAGAGAGGAAAGTATAAAGGGGAAATGTATAAGAAAGAAGAAAAAAGGCTTTGATATTAGTGGAGGTTAGAGTGATTAGGTATGAAGAGGAATATAAACGCTAGAGTAAGATTGAATAGAGATTAATAATAAGTAATAAAAATTAAACGGAGAACAAGTAGGTAAAAGGACTAACAGAGAAGAGTTGAAGTGGATCAGAAGAGCTAGTGGAGCATATCGTAGGTATAGATAACGTAGTTATTTATATAATAGAGAATTGGAAGAAGTTTGTGTAAAAATGGGTAAGTGAAGTACAAGATAAAAAAAGGGAAAAGTATAAAACTGTGAGGAAGAATAGGAGAGAATAGGGTGTGGTATACGGAGTACGGGAAGCAGTAGCGGTAGGGAGTAGGAGCAAAATGGTGTAAGGAAATAAGAGGGTGGGGAAGTGGCAGTAACAAGGGGTTTAGACAGTAGGGGTTAAATAACGAGCAGGAGAAAAGGGTCCTCACAAAAGAAAGTGAACAGAGAGTATAAGTAAAATTGTTTAATGAAGTCAACTCAGAGAGAAGAGGGTCAAGCAGAGTAATTCAAGTAGAGTGGAGCGAATGATAGTGTTAAATAGTGTACGGGAAGTAGAGGGGAGATGAGGAAGAGGGAAAATGAGGTACGGAAAGATTTTTCAACTGGGGTAAGTGATTAGAGTACAACAATAAGGGGAATGGTGAACAAAGAGTAAGGAAATTAAGTGTATTTATTTAACATTATTACAATGCCTAAAACCTTTGTGTGGAAAAGAATACAATTTTTAAAAAACTAATTTCTACTCAAAGCAACCTATACATTTTTTTAAATTTTGCATTTGATCCATTCAACTTTCCTGACTTGATACGTAACAGAGTTTGACGTCTGGTAAGGGGAGCATCGCCGCCAACGAGTTGCATTCGCAGAAAGAATTTTCAACTCGTTCCATCATTTCCTACACAAGGGACATGCCCCTCTTCTCCCACACCTGCTGGTTTTCCTATGAGAAATTTAACTTTCCTCCCCTTCGTCGAAAGTCAATACCGAGAAAACTTCTTATAACGAGAGCGCATTATTGCGCGGAGAGGTGTATTTTTGCATTGTGTATACTCTACACGTATCGTAAATTACAAAAATGGAAATTTCCATAGATATGTAAAATAAATTTACTTTATGTCGTGCGACGAGCAGAGAGACTAATTCAGTTGTAAGGGAGTGCCATACGTGGAAAAAAATTGAGTTATCATGCACGTGAGTTGACAAAGTCCTTCTAACGTTGGACTCTCTTTTAGCACTTCTCGAGAGGTGGTGTGCACGTTACGAGGGTTGGTAATAAATTAGTCTTTGTATAAACAACTCTTAACTGACACACCGGAGTGCCCCGAGCACGTCGCAATGCGACCTTCATTATTTCGACACGCGATATTGCGAGACGTGAGTTCTTTGTGACAATATGTATCTCTTTTAAGAAAATTATATAGTCTTTAAAAAAATGCTCCAAGTTAATGTATAGACTTCGTGAAAATAAAACTAAGAATACAAAGATTAAATTTAGACAATCAGCGTAAGATGCTCTTATTGTAAATTAAAAAACATCGTCGTCAAAAAAATTCCCTCATTTCTTTATATTTTTTTTATTATTATCAAATCACAATGAATTACCATTTATAAATAATTTATTTTTGAAGTTAGGTTTTTTGACCAGGTTTGAAAGGCATGGGCCCCTAGCTCCGTCGAACTAGAGAACATCAAAATGATTTGTTAATAATATTTTTCACAACGTTTCGCTAATCACACATCACCCTTCTCAAGACAATAAGAATTTAAACAGATAGGAACAGTAACGAAACAATATCATTTTTCTTTCCTCTTTTTTATTGCTGTTCAGAGATTTTTTTTGAGAAAAATTTTTTTAAAGGGAGAATCTTTTTTTAAATTACAATAGGAGCATTTTATAATGGCTGTCTAAATATTTTTGTTCAAATTTTCAATTTGAAAGATTATCAGATTTTTACCATTTCGCTTTAGATGAAATTCTTTGAACTGTTGGCATTGGGTCAGCGCTCCAAATTCTGGTATCTTTTCGTATTGCGCATGAGTCGCATTAATAATCGGATTGATTACCACTGGCGCGGTTATTTAAAATGATTAATTAACTGGTGATTCTCTTTACAAGTTTTTGCAACGAATAATAATTGTGAAGTGCATAAGATATTACAATTGATTGTACCTGATTATTACAATTCATTGTACTGGTTATTTATTGTTAAGGAGTCAAGTCAAATAGTTATTTCACCTTTCACTTTATAAGTCTCTTTTGTAACCAAATAATTTACAAAAATAATTTTACGAGTATCATTTGTAGCGAACGGTTTTCATATTCGATATTCCCCTTTTTTCCCTCGGAAAGAATATCGTTTTTTAATTTCTTTACGAAATTTCGCCTTTTTTCTCGATGTTTCTTTTACATTTTTGTTTTGGTTAAAAAATATTCTATTTAGCCGAAAATTTACTTAACTTGTTAAAAATGCAACTGTTTGTTGTTAAAAAATCATCTATTTTCGTCAAAAATCAAGAGATAGATTAAGAGCAATTTTTTCAAAATTTAGAAATAAAATACAGGTTCTATAAATATTGATTTTTGAACTGAAGGCAAAAAATAATTAACATTTGATTATTTTATACATTTTATCATATCAAAAAAAAAATAAATAAAAAAACATAGTAATTTTTTCAAAGTTGTACTGCTTTTTTAACAATAAATTTTCTTTTGAAAATTCATCATTTTAGTTGAAAATACATCTTCAGAGTGGAAAATTTAACCAGCTTCTTTTAACTGAAAATAAGTCATTATTGGTTAAAAACTTAAATTTTTAATGAAAATTTGATCTTTTCTATTTGAGAATTCAACTTTTTTGTCGAAAATTCCTGTCCTTTGTTGAGCATACAACTATTTTTTTGAAAGATTTCTTCTTTGGTTGAATTCAACTCTTTTTTTGTATAAAATTGAAATAGTTTTGCATTAAAATATCAAGTATTACATTATTCTCTCAGAATAGTTTTTTAAGGTTTGAAAATTAAACTTATTTGTAGAAAATTCTTCTTTTTGGCAAAAATTCAAGAATTTGGTAGAAACTTAAAATTTTGTTACAAATTATTACTTTTGGGATGAAAATTCATTGTATTCAAATGTATCTAAGGTTTAAAAGTGACATTTTATGTCCGAGTTCAACTATTTTAGTAAAAAATTTAACTTTATGGTTCAAAATTAAACTATTTACTTACAAAAATTAACCCCTCGGTAGAAAATAAACTCTCCCATTAATAATTCAAAATGTCAGATTAAAAATTCAACTTTTTTTGGAAAATGCATCTATTTTGTTAAACCTCCCTTTTTTTTAGGTAGGAAACTGATCTTCTCTTTTTTAATTTAAACGTTTTATTGCATAATTTATCTATTTTGTTAAAAATTCGTCTTTTTGGAATGAAAACTAATCTTGATTTTAAAAAAGTAATCTCTTTGGCTATGGATTCTACTATTTTTACAAGAACACATATTTTTTAATTTAAATAGAAAGGAATTTATTTCTTTCTTGATTCATTTCTTAAACTGAGGATGTAAATATTCAGATTTTGGTTGAAAAATCATCTTTATCAGTTCAAAGCTGATCTTTTTTATGTAAAAATTCAACCACATTGTTGAATTATGTGGAAAAATTATGATTATATTTAATTGAAAATTCATAATTTTTGAGCAGAAAATTAATATTTTTTAAATTTATCTTGTCGGCTGTGGAATGATCATTTTTGTTAAAAAACCATCTTTTATGTTCAATTTAACTGGCACAAAATTCGTTTTTTTTAATGTAGCTCTTCTATTTTTAGTAGATTTTTTTGCGAAAATTCACCTATTTGGATGAAAATAATTAATTAATTTGAAAAATTAACCAACTTAGCAGAAAAATTACTTTTTATGTTGAAAATTCATAGTGTCGTGTGTAAAAGTCAACTGTTTTGTGAAAAATTGATTTGTTTGGTTAAAAATTCGTCTTTTTAGTTGCAAATTAATCTTCTCTTTTTATAATCATTATTTTGATTTAAAATTTAACTATATTTGAAAAAATTCGTATCTTATAGTTGAATTCAAACGGTAAATATTCTTCTTTTTTTTAATTAATTTTTTTGACTGAAAATGTTAACAGTTTTTTTTCAAGTGAGCAACTTATTTTAAAATTTACCAACCTAATTAAAAATAAAATTTTTCGTTAAAAATTCATAGTCTGGGAAGAAAAATACAACTTTTTTATATAAGATTCATGTAAATTGTTCAAAATTCGTCTTTTTGAGCAGAAAATTATTCTTCTTTTTAAAAAGAAATATTTGGTTGAGAATTCAACCAATTAATTATTATTATATATTATATATCATTATTATTATTAACAATTATTATTATTATTATTTCACCATTTAGCCGTTTCCATTTCGGGGTAGGCCGACCCAGGTTGCTGATCAATAATTTTTGTTAACTGAAAATCTAACTACTCCATTTTTTGTAAAAACTTATATTTTTAAATTGAAAATTTAATAATTTTGGTAAAAATAAAAAATTATTTTTTTATTGAATTAACGACTTGATGAAACTGAACTTTTGGATTAAAAATCCATAGTGTTGGGTGGAAAATGAAAATCTTTTTGTGTAAAATTAATTCTTTTTGTTCAAAATTGATCTTTATGAGCAGAAAATTAGATTTCTTTTTCAAAAATCATCATTTCGGTTGTGGATTCAAATTTTCTCGAAAAAAATCGGTTTTTTTGTAGGTAATTTTAAATAGTTAAAAATTCTTTTTTGGTTTGGAATTAATTTTTTAAACTAAAAATGTAACTATTCCCTTTTTGGCTAAAAAATTATCTTTTTCAGTCATAATTTTGTTGAGGATGTAATTTTAAATATTTGTAAAAATTTTGTTTTATAGATAAATTCCACTACTTAAACAGTCATTTTGTTTGTTTAAAGTTAATTTATAGAACTAAAAATGAAACTTTTAAACTTCTGGTAAAAAACTGATTTTTTTAGTTTAAAGTTCAACTATTTGGTTGAAAATCCATCCCTCTTTATCAGGAATTAAATTCTTAGAAAAAGTTCGTCCTTGTACGTAGGTTTAAGGTTCAACTATTTTGTTAAGTTATATTTTCCTAATCGAAAATTTACTTTTTTGGTTAAAAATTCATCCTCTTGAATAAAAAATTAAAATACATCACACATGAAGAATGAAATATTAAATCTTTCCTTGTGAATTTTTTTTGTTGAGTATATTAAACGAAATATAACTGAATACTATACTACACTACCGTCGGAAATTATGAGATCAATTGACGCAAGCACTATTAAAAATCACTGCTGGCTTTGAACCACAATAACTCAGCGAAAAAAAATGATGGGGCATCATAAAAAAACAGTTAGAAAGCATATAAAGTTGCACGTCTAGTAATCTCAAACAATTTTTTTTTGATTTGCTGAAGAGAATACAGCACGTGATAAGTTCAAAAAGAAAATTCTAGATCTATCTTTTTTTTCGCTGAGTTATCGTGGTTCAAAGCCAGCAGTGATTTTTAATATTGCATCAGCGTCTCATTACAGCAATACCAATGCAATTATGCTTTCTCTCTTTTAGAATTTTCTAGTTTCATGCTAGGCTACACTTTACTCGACCAAGTCGATAAACTCCGTTCATCTTTATTGACTGACGTCATGTGACCGCATATCGTAGGAGGATCTCCGGAAATTTTTATATGTCGACAGCTGCCATAAAGGGCCCAGTTATTAAGTTTTAGGCTACAAAATACAAGAATTTTTATAGGTGTGGATCCAAATTTTTAGTGAAAGTATAATTTTAATTATCCACACGACCGCGGAAAATTACGAGCATCGCCAGCGCGAACAGTAGTAAAAATCATTGCTAACTTTAAAAGAGCATTACTCGACCACAAATTTTGTTTATGAATTCAGAAAAAGTGCTGGTTAAAAGCTTATGAAATTCCTTTTCGAATGACCGCCCAGTAGAGATATTTTTGAATTTTTTAACAGGACGAAGTCTTGTAGAGTGAGACTCAGTGACTTTCGGAATTAGCCAAAGATTTCTAACATTTATACCTGAGTGCTAGATTACTGAGATTTCCAAGAGTTCCTCCAAGACTTCTCTCAACATTTCCAGCGCAGCAATTCGAGATTTCTCAGTAAGCAGCCCCTCGCTTTGGGAGGCATGAGGGTTTTTGCCTAAGGACTTGTGTACAGTGCCACGTTCCATTTTCTAGGTATACAGCCTTATGTCGTCTTCGTAGCTGTATACCAAACAAAAACAACGTGAGCCCCCCCCCCCCCCTCCTCGCAGGACTGGGGCCTCCACAAACCACGGATCCAAAAATTTTAAAGCAATAAAATTGTCCATTTTTAAGAAATTAATGATCAATTAATTATATATCCAAACTAGGGATATTTTCATTCTACATAAAATTTATAAAGAATACAAATTATAATGCAAGTCATTAGAATTGAAATGTTTCTATACCCGATAATTAATAAAAATTTTAATTCTAACATTTTACATTTTGAAATCACGTGCGTTTGCCGCCTTACTTATCCAAGATGGAAAAACTAAGCGTCGGGTTCTAACTGGCTCAGTTTTTTTTACTTGCGCGTAGCTAGACTATGTATTTATTAGATCATGCGCGCGCTTATAGCATGCCTACTCTAATTTTAATATCTCTATGGAGCGCTTCATTCGAGCCTATGACGTTGTCTGCGATCGATTGAATGAGTTTGTCCAATTTTTAGCATTAATAGATGATTTTAAGAAGGACTACAATGTCGACAGTAAACCAAAAGAAATATTCTTCTACAGGATTCTGATGAATAACAACTTAAGCTCTGCATTTCCTAACATTGGTATTACGTTGAGAATTACTTGGTATTGATGGTGGCTAATTGCAGCGGATAACGTTCATTTTCTAAAATGAAAATGATTAAAAATAGGCTACGTACGACGATGACACAAAAACGTCTTGCACATTTGTCATTGCTCAATACAGAGAGTGATTTACTTCGAGAAATGGACTTCATGATTTTTTCTCTAAGAAAGCACGTAAAGTTTCATTCACTCAGATGTACTAACCTATCAACTGCAATGAATATTTTCAAAAAATGACAAGAAAAATATGTATTTTAATAGTGTAAATTTGTTTGTCAATAGTAAAAATGAAATTATCAATAGATTTTTATTATTTGAAAGGGTCTTCACTTTTTTCTTGTCCCGAGCCCCCACATACCTTCATCCGGCTCTGGACGTGAGGCTGTACACTGCTTAAACGCGACATGAAGCTGTATGGAATTATGGCATCGATATATTAGTGTCAGAAATGTAGCAGCATCTCTGCTAAAGGTCAATTGATACCGAATTTCTTAAGCTTTGTAACCTTTTTTTGTAAATTTGAATACCAATTTTTTTGAGCGAGTAATCGTTTATAAAATTCGGCAGTGACTTTTAGTACCGCTTGCGCTAACCTTGCCAATAATTTCTGACGATACTGTAGTGAACTATACAATGCTGTTTAAATTCTCAAATGGATGGGGAAATCTCAAATCGAAATATTATTAAACAGATAGAAAAAAATTGACCTGGCAATAATAAAAAATGGTGGCTGTAGATAGGTTGTCAAACTTGTTGAATATTTCTTGGAATTGTAAAGCTTCTCAGGAGGATTGTGTCCTCTAATCTGGGCTAAGCATCAGGACATTTATAATTAAAGCCAAGTGTGGTTCAGTCAAAGCTACCGAGTTGTCCTCAAGACCCTTCATTAGACAACCCGTCGCTCATTGTAGCAATTTACTCTGAACTAATTCAACTTGGAACGCAGTGTCAATTATTAGGGATTCGTAATTACATTATGATTAGTGGTGACAATTTTGGGTCCAAATACTTTCCCAATTAGGTGGATCTTCAGTGAAACGCGAAAAGGTTTATTAGTTACAATTAAAATTAGTAGCCTAAAAAGGACAATGAGTAAAAACGATCACAGTCAATTCTATTTGACCAATTCAATCTTAAAATTGGATCTAACTTATATGCGACGCTTTTGTGCAGATTTATATTTATGACCGCCTACATGTTCATTGAATTTTCAAAATTGAACTTCCAAATAAAGGACTCTTCCGGCTAAGATAAGTGAAGACTAAATAATTAACTGAATAAAATAACATGTGAATGAGGCTGAGAATTCTTGGAAATCTCTTGCATAAAGCACTCGAGTAGAAACCTTGGAAATCTTTGGCTTAGTGTTTATTCAGTTAATTGTTTATCATTGTTTAAAAAATATTTTATCTGTTTTTGTCTCCACAGAACACAAGCAGCATTACTGACTTCTGAAAATTGGTTAATGTGTATACACACTCAACTTCCACTTAATTCAAAACATTTGAAATGAAAACAGTTCGGTTACGTCAAATTCTCCTTAACCCCATCAATGTCAATTTGGGCGGAGAAGATGAACGAGTGCGCTTTACACGTGTGTCGTGTGTGCCTGTGTTGTTACTATGTTGCTAAGTGGAGGGGATGTAAAATGTGAAATAACTGGGCGGTGCGTTTTGATATATCTGATCTTTGAAGTAAATGAGCTTTGATTTAACTGGAAGTTGAGTATACTTATATTAGCCGGAAGATTCCTTTTCTAAATTTTTTAAATGAAAAATCATTTAAATTCGACCAACACTTGAACCACGTGAACCTATAGACACCTCTTTTAAACTAAATAAAAATTAATTTTAAGAGTTGCACAATGGTTTTTTTTAATTAAAAATTATATTTGAAAGCTTGAAAAGTCTTTTATTAGGAATTAATCCTTTTTCGTTAAAAATGTAATTATTTTTAGGTAATTTTTCTATTTGAGTTAATGGTTTATCCCTCTTGATAAAAATCTAGCTATATGGTAGCAAATTTATTTTTGCGAGTTGAGAAATCAACTGTTTTGTGAAAAGGTCTCCTCTTTGCTTTAACAATTTAACAATTTAGTTAACTTTTTCAACCAGTAAAGAATTTGCTTTTATTAATGAAAATTATTTTTTTAACTGCAACTGTAACTATTACATTTTTTGTAGAAGAAGATTATATTTTCTAGGTGAAAATTCAACTATTTGGTATAAAATTCATATCACTTGGTTAAAATTTATACTTTTAGGACAAAAATTTCGACTATTTTGTTGAAAATTCACCCTTTTGAATACAAAATTTATACAAGAAATAAAAATAATGAATCGTTCGTTCAAAATATTTTGTTACTAATAAATCAACTGAAATTTGTTTTGGATATAAAATTTTCTGAAAATTTCTCTTTTTGATTTAAAAGTTCATATTTTTCAGTAGAAAGGTTTCATCATTTTAAAATATAAATAAAACCGTTTTGTTAAAAATTCAACTATTTCCTAGAAAATTTGCTTTTTGTTCAAAATTTGTATTTTTCTTTAAAAAGTTGAATTGAAATCTTCTTGTATGAAAATTCAACCTTTAGTTTTGAAAGTTTGTCTTTTCAATGAAAAAATCAACCTGTTTTAATAGAACTTTCATTTTTCTTAGACAAAAATGCAATTTGTTTGGTTCAAAGTTCAATAATCTTCCTAAGAAGTGATATTTTTTTGTTAAAAATTGAACTATTTAGCATAAAATCCACTTATTGTTTACAATTATTCTTTTGGTGTTGGAAAGTGAACTAGAATCTTCTTTGCATCAAAACATGACTATTTTCTAAAGTTTTTTTTTAATTTATCTGTTTTAGAAAAAATGTAATCTTTCTTGAATAAAAATCCAACTGGTTGGTTGAAAATTAAACTATTTCGTTAACGTCATAATTTTTGGTTGATAATTCTGTTTTGTTGAAATTTAACTATTTTATAGAAGATTTACTCTTTCTTTAAACTTTAAATTTGGGTGTTTAAAAATGAACTGAAATCATGTCTAAATGAAAGGTTTACTCATTAAAAAAATTTTTCATTTTTTATTTCAAATTCCTAAGATTCAGCAAAAGTGTCATCTTTTTAGGATAAAAATGAAACCGTTTCGCATTCAACTATTTTGTTAAAAATTCATCATTTTTGTTTGAAAATTTCTTTGTTTTAAATAAAAATGTAACTTTTTAGTAAAACTTCTTCTTCTTTGCTTGAAATATTTTTTCCCAGTTCACAAATATTTTTCACGATCAATGAATATTAAAAAATCGAATTCTAAAGCCAAAAAAATTCCATTTGAAGTGGTAATATTAAACATGGACCTACAAATTAAAGCACTCAGAGTAGAACTCTTGAATTTTGAGCTATAAAAACTGAAGTTTCAAAGTTTTTTAAATCGAAAATATTGTATTTAAATTGTCAATAATTTGATGGGTTCTACGAAGAATATGCTATCTTTTCGGCGCCTTTAAGAATTAGGCTAACTTTGTTTAGCTAAGTTTTTAGCAGGTGTAAATAGCTTATTATTTTTTTAAACATTTCCAATGAATTTAAAATCCAGTATTTTGCATTACAGTTTGTGATGTATTCAAGGCTCCTATAACTTTCAAATCGAGAAATTTTAAAAGATTTTTATTTCTTTTAACACTTCTACCTTTTCACTAAATTTTATAAAAAATGAACACCTTTCAACTAAACAAGTTGAAATTAAAAGCAGTTAAACTGCCAAATTAAGAAACTTCTAAAATTAAAAGTGACTATTTTATTAAATAGTTTTAAAATCCTTAAAATGCTTTAAAATCTTAAAACTTTTCTTCCTAAACATGTTTTAAAGTTATTTAAATTTTTCCTAAAATTTTCCTGCACATTTTTTTGAAGGGCTGCTAAATTTAAAAAATGTCCTTAAAATCCTCCAAATTCATTTTTAATGATTGTGTAAATCTTTCTAAATATTTTTAAATATTTTCTTCAAATTAATCTAGAAATTTGTTTTATTTTTCTGAAGAAATTCACAATTCTTCAAAAGCTTCTAAATTTTTTATTCTAGATCAGACAAAATCTCTATTTGTTTTTAAATTAGGCTGTGGACTATTTTCACCGAACTTTTCGTACAAACAGACAGATTTTGTCGGCACACGTAAACTATTCGTTTAAATTATGTAAAATTTTTAATTTTATATTCTACGTTTCTTCAACTTAATCGAATTTTTCTGAGAATAAAAGATGTCTAATTACACAGGCTCTCCAAATAAAAAAAGTTATTTACACGAGACAGGTGACTAGGCTACCCATATGAATTTTGACCCATTGAACCCGAATCTGGCCTCAGAATTTCGCCTCAGAATTTCGCGCATACGTCTCAGCCTTCTGTTTCCCCCGGCTTGTGTAATTTTCGGGAAATTATAGGCCATTTTCAGATTGTATAGAATTATACGGGAAAAATATGTAATATCCTTTGCAAAATTTGCGTACTAATCTAAACTTGAACACCTAATTTTCCAGACTTAGGCCACACTGGGGGACCCTATCCTGGGATTAGCTTGCATTTTGCAATGGTTCGAGCTTGGGCCCGTCTAGAGTAAAAGTTCCTGAAATTGACAAAAGATGGCGTAGTACCATTCTCTTTTTTACTCATAACTTTCAAGTTTCAAGTATTAAGTTTAACAAAGTGACAATTATTAAAATTATATTTATAAAAAAGCCTCAAATAAAAAGCACTCTAAAAGCGCGGAGGCAGCAAGCAATCAGAAGTATGCAAGTAAGAACTTCTATTAATAATAATATAATGATATAATAATATAATAATATATATATAATTATTAATATATAAAATTATATAATAGATAAAATGATATAATATAATATAATATAATAATACTATAATATTTTCCCATTAAGTCCCAAAATAAAGTTAGACAATTTTCAAACGCTTCGTTTATCGAGGGAATTTTGAGTAAACTCAAGTTTTTAGCAATTAGAATGCTTAGTAGGATATAATTAAGTTTTCTAAAAAGTTTCACCCTAATTGACTTATTCGTTAACAAAATAGGAGCATTCTAATAGCACTGATCGAGTGCGTGACAGGTGACAATTTCGGAGTCTCGACCTGCTCGACCACAGCCCTCGCCTCTGAACTGGAATTATTTTAGTCTATTTATTTGTTTCCACTATCAACTTAAAATTTGAACATCAAACCACAAGAAATTATTTTTTAGTCAGAGCAAAATCATTAAATATTTATATCTTCAATTATGTGTACGTATTTACAGGGCGATTACAAACATTCAGACAAGTATATCTCACAACACAAATTTTAAAACAAAATAATAATTTTTTAACAAAAAAATCAATTTTCTAGTAAAAGAGATTAGTCTTTACCCAAAATTATGAATTTTCAAAAAAAAAGTTTATTTTCAACCAAAAAGTTTAATTATCTACCAATAATTTACTTATTTCTTGAAAATTTTATAGAACTTCATTTTACTGGTTTTTATTCAAACATTTATTTATTTATTCATTAAATAAACATTAGGGTTAATTTCTGAAGATAAAATAAAACGGAATACTATTCTTTTTACAGTTAATTTATATTTCGATTTCAAAATTTGTTAGACTTAGCAATGTGGCTACATTTTTTGATGTCATAAATCAAGTTAAAGATTGATTTATGTGCTTGTCGACTTTATACTGAAAACATCCTTAATATTTTAAATTTGTTACTCAATACCAAAATCCTGTTTCCTTCATTTCCTCTAGTTTACAGTAGCATTCATTTAAAATATGCCCTAAACTTTACTTATGCAAATTTTTACGAAATTAAAAAAAATTTTTAAAGTTAATTAATTAATTTTTTTTCACTTTCATACGTATTGAAATCTCTATCTTTTTAAAGAAAGTGTACGTACAAGTGCCTTATTTTTCTTTACCTTTCTAATATTATTAGCCCTCTTTTCTTTGCTTTATTAATTTTTTTACCTCCAGTTAGAGTTTCCAGCAAACTCAAAATTTACTTTTTAGTTATTAATTTTTAATATTTATAGATTTATTTGCTTAGGAACCAAATACAATGTTCTCTAAATTTTAAGAGATGTGCAATACTTTCCTAGCTAATTTTAAAAATGAATTGCAGATGCTATCTAATATACATCTATTTCAAGGACATTGTATAAAAACATAGTTGTATTCTAACGGGCTAAATAGCGCGGTGCAACCGTGCTCCAAAGTTATTGCCCCTCACGTGCTCGGTCAATGCTATTTGAATGACCCTATTTTGTTAACAAATAATTCAATTACGGTAAAACTTTTTAGAAAACTTAATTATATCCTACTAAGCAATTCTTTTGCTGGAAGTTTGGGCTTACTCAAAATTCCCTCGATGAACGAAGCGTTTGAAAATTGTCTAACGTTATTTTGATAATGATTGCCAAAAAAATTTATAAGTTTCTTATTTAAAATAATCATTTACGTCCGGTTAAAAATATACGAACGCAGTAGTTTTCGGATTTGCGCTTGTTTTTCTGCGCATTTCTCTCCAATTGCATCTGAGTCACTTTGTGTTCCTTTACCATCTGCAGAAGAAACTTGTGAGTTGACGTCTGTAGCCACAAGCGACACTTCTCTGAATAATAATTTCAGCATAAACTTTTTCTTCAAGAGTTAAATTGTTTGCTTTGAATTAAAGAGCCTGTCAGCCGTATCCGTGCATTCAGAATCAGATGTCATACTCTACTGAGAATTCGAGATTTCTTGAAATTGCACAATAATATTAGATGTTAATTTCTTAGATCCTTTATTATTTTTCATATAGATAATCAGAATATGACATTTTCTAAATTTTGTTTAGAAAAACTTCGTTTACTAGTGTCATTTTTTAACATTTTATACTATTTTGGCAGCTTTTTACGAAAACGTAAAGTATAATTTTTTTGGATCAGTTATATGTCTGGATTGAACTTAAAAATATTTTTCATACCAAAAAATATTTTAATGTCAATTAAATATACCATTTATCCTCATTTTAAAACACCCCATCAACATTTATAAGCTTATTTTGTTTTAAGTTCAAGCTTTGCACCACTGGAGCAGTACTGCCCCGGTCGTGCAGCCAACCGTTAGCCAGTACTGGGCTAACTACCGCCTGTCTGTACTTCTGGACTGTACTGGGCCAATACTGCGCCGGTGGTTAACTCCGGCACACTACCGACATTTCTACCTGAACAGCCCAACAAATTTAGTAATCAAATTTAGATTGAGAGCGAAAAAATACTGAGGATATAGAATTTTTCTTACTTATTGGCATATAAGTTTGTATAGGAACAGCAAAACCTTCAATTTCTTTAGCTTTATTCTAGCTAGGAGAAACGGGAAGCACACTGGGAAATTTTTGTGTATGAATTTGGTATTTGCGAGTCCAAACACATAAGAATATGACACCCGTAAGTTTATTCTTCCGTACACTGATATTATTATTATTATAATTTCCAGAATATCCCTAGGTTTTCCCCTAATTTCTGCATGTAGGCGAAAACTGAGACGTGTATTAGAAAAAAATTGAGGCCAGATTCGGATTCAGCGGCTTATCGGGGTAGCCCAGACACCTTTATCGCGCAGACAAATTTTCTTTTGTAGGTCTGTATAATTATTTATGCATCAAAATTCATGCATTTGACATACAAAATAATTTTTTTTATAGAGCAATTAAAATTGTGAGTTTACAGTTTAGTTTTTTGGTTTAATTTTGATAAACCGTTTGTTTAAATTATAAGACTTTCCAATTAAAACAGTTTAATTTTCAACTTTAATATCCAGACATTCTGAAATTTGAACTGATTCTTTAAGCTTATTTAATTATTTATTTAGGCGCATAACATCGCTATTTTTTATCCATTTATTAAATTTATTTCTGTTTAAACAATTTTAATTTGCTCAAGCAGTTGTTTTTCGATAACTAAAAAATGAAATAAAATATAAGACATACAATAAGTTAGGATTTTTAAATTATGTTTTGAAAATTAATTATTTAAATGAATTAAATTTGCTTCAACAATTAAAAATTCATAAATTTGTTTTTTTTATACACTATGCAGTCAGAAACATAATTGTATGTTTTCTATTTTATTTCATTTTTGTGTTTATCGAAAGAAAACTGTTTGAGCAAATAAAGATTGTTTAAACAAATATATTAAATATTAAAAGAAATAGGATACTAATTAACCAACAAAGTTGATCTCTCTGCCTTAAATTTGAGTAAATTTAAAAATAGACAATAAATAATTATTTAAATAATTACATATTGTTCTGAGCAAAATTTACTACAAACAATGACAAAAAATTATATTTCAGGCTGAAAATACAATTATTTTGTTCACATTTTTGAGAATAAATATGTGTTTAAATAATTTACATTTGTTTAAACAATTGAAAATTATTGAAAATTCATGGCAAATGTTAAAATTGTCCATTAGTAATTATTTGTATGAAAAAGACGACAGAAATTTCTAAAAGGTAACAATCACTGGCGACATCATTCAAAAAAAATTGGGGAAAAAAATATTTCTTTCTGCCCTTAAATGCCCACACTAGACATGTTTTTATACATTTTGTTTATAAAATTTATAAAAAGTATCGGATAACAAATTTTTATGATCAAATATTAGTTTTTCAATGAAATTAACTTAGCAATTTACTTTGCAAACAAAGAATCTATAGCGTAGACTATTTGTTAATGTAATTTGTTTAAAACGATTAAATTAACAATATCCGTTTTGTTGCTTTGAAGTACAAAACATTGCTTTTTTTAACATTTAAAAAAAAGAAAAAAAGTTCTGACTAAAATCGTTAAATTTTAATACAAAGAGGTGTATTTTCTGCAGAAAAGGAAAAATTAAGTTTTCAATTAAAAATATTAGGTTTCAACGTTAAATTGATAGAATTATCAACAAAATAAAAACATCATTTTTTTAGGAAAATCGTTATTTTTTCATACAGAAAGAAGAATAAAATAGTTCAGTTTCCATTAAAAATAAATATATATTTTCAAGGACAATTTTTAAAGAAACTAGTTCAATTTTCATACTAAGAGATAAATATTCCACTAAAATAGAATAGTTAAATTAGCTCTAAATAAATTAATCATCATCGCAAACTAAGTCAAATTTTGAATAAAATACTCTGATTTTTAACCAGATACTTGCATATTTAACTGAGAAAGATACATTTTTCAAGAAATATTTGAAATTTCAATTTTTACTGAAGGAAATTTAGTAAAATTAGGAAAATTGTTAAATATTTATACAAACAGATAAATTTTTAAATAAAATGGAATTGTTGAATTTTTAGTTGAAAAAATTAATTTGGAACGCAAAATGAATTAGTTTAGACATAACTCCGAACTAATAAGTGAAATTCCCGAAAAAATATGTTTTTAATGAGTTAGTTCCGGTAAGGTGTCCCTTTTGACATATCAAAAATGCCATAACAGGTCAATTGCCAAACCGATTTTTTTTTTTAACATTCGCAAAACTTACTTTTGTGTGGACAGATAAATTCCATTGCATTTTAGACCAAAATGTTCAACAGAAAAAGGAAAGAGAAGAAAGAGGATAATCTTTTAAACAAAATTAGGTGAGACAACTCAGCGCCGCCACTAACGAAAAAAAACATTCGACATAATGCTTATTTTTTTGCTATTTTTTTGCTATTCTTTACCACAAAAAATTTTTTTTTGCTCTATTAGTTTTCGAGAAAACAAGGCGCCGCTAGCTTGCCGTCAACTCAGCGGCACCATCTACAAAAATCATCAAATTTGGTAAAATAACTAGGCTAGATTTTTTTATATTTTTTTTTACAATGCGCTATGAGTCGTTTTTGTAAAATTAACCCTTATTTAAAAAACCGAACCCTTGTAATAAAAAAAATTATTTCAGATAAATATTTAAAAAATGACTAGGCTAGATTTTTTTCTTTTCAATGTGGTATGAAACACCTCTGTAGCACGTAGACATTACTTTGTCAGAAAATAATCTTTTCCAGAATCCTACACTATCAATAGTCTCTCAGATTTTTGGGGTCCTCGAAAATACCCACTGCGATTTTTGGGCTGTATCCCTTAGCGCTAAAAAGCAACCCCTACGTACCAAGTAGACAAGACATTTTAAAGAAATATTCTTTTTCAGTATTTTTTACTGTCAATAGAGTCTCTGATTTTTGGTCTCCTCGGAAATACCCACTCAGATTTTTTGGCTTCAACCCTGTACTATAAAAAGAAACTTCTCCATGCCACGTAAGCATAACATCGTCAGAAAATAATCTTCTTCAGAAACTTCCACTGTCAATAGAGTTTCTGATTTTTGGGATCGTCGAAAATACCCACCCTGATTTTTAGGCTTTATCCCTTAACGATAAAAAGCAACCCCTCCGTACCATTTAGACATGACACTGTCAAAAAATAATCTTTTTGAGAACTTCACAGTGCCAATAGAGTCCCTGATTTTTCGGCTCATCGAAAATCAGAGACTCTATTGATAGTTTACGATTATGGAAAAGATCATTTTTTGACAAAGTAATGTCTACGTGGTACAAAGGGGTTGCTTTTTATCGTTAAGGGTTGAAGCCAAATATCAGAGTGGGTATTTTTGTGGAGCTTAAAAATCAGAGACTCTATTGACAGTGAAAAATTCTGAAAAATAATATTTTTTGACATAGTCTTGTCTACGTGCTACAGAGGGGTTGATTTTCGAAAATAAGGTTTGATTTCAAGAAAGTGTTTCAAATCACATTTAAAATAAAAAAATTGGCAAAAAAATCTAGCCTAGTCATTTTTTAAATACTTTTCTTAAATAATTTTTTTTATTACAAGGGTTGAGTTTTTTAAATGAGGGTTAATTTTACAAAAACGATTCGTAGCGCATTGTAAAGAAAAAAATAGCAAAAAAATCTAGCCTAGTTATTTTACTAAATTTGATGATTTTTGTAAATGGCGCCGCAGAGTTGACGGCAAGCTAGAGGCGCTTTGTTTTCTCGAAAACTAATAAAGCAAAAAAAATTTTTTGTGTGTATAAAATAGCAAAAAATAGCAAAAAAATATGCATTATATGGCATGTTGTTTTTCGTTAGTGGCGCCGCTGAGTTATCTCACCTAACAAAATTTTGTTGAGCCAATTAGCCGCTATCTTCCATAGGTTCCGACTTATGATATATTAAAAAATTCCCACTTTTTTGGACTTTCAACAAAAAATCACAAAGTTTTAAAAAGCACTGTGTACCTTCGCGCCTAATTACCGCAGGGGAAGTATCTAACAGGTAAGTGAAGTACACTCAATTCTCTGTGATTTAAAAAAAAGAACAATGTTCTTAACATTACTAGACTTTATTCACGTAGGTACTTCATATATATATATATATATATATATATATATATATACAATTAATTATTATTTACTTTTTAAATCTAAAAAACAATTTAATTTAAAAAATAATTGAATTATTTATATTCTCAGTTGATCAACTAACAATGGTTTTTCATCAAACATCTGCGATTGTTAGCGCTTCTTATTTTTAATTGTTTAAGTTTTTAAACTGAATTTAAAAATTCTGTAAATTGAAATATATGCCTAAAATTATAAAATCTAAAATGAAAAATTATGAAAGCGAAATATTTTTGAATTATACGCATTCAAAACGGGTTTTACCGGTCCAACGGCAACAATAGGTCATTCGTAAAATATCGCAAGCTGATAGGGCAATTATTTTCGAGAGAGGTCGATTATTCCAGGCTATCTGGCTTCAGCCTAATGTATTTTTTCGACTAAAGTACAGCCTCGATTTCATCTTCAAAATATGTTTGAATACTGGTGATGAACGAAACCTCGAGTTTTCCACCCGTGTTTCTTCCGGCAACATAGTTTAAGTAATTCAAATATATCTGACAAATCGTTTTTTCACTCTGGCTCGACTGGATATTGTTAGGAAGAATCGGTGTTTCACCCATTTTTAATTCTAAAAAATCCTCGTCGAATGAGATATCGCGCGTTAAAATTGGCGAATTATCTAATTAGTTATTAACAAAAAACCATTAACAAACGCTATTTTTTCAATAATTTTTTTTGTATCGTGCTTAATAAAAAAACATGGTGAATTATTGCAAACTGTCCGCTGCGATGATACAAATATCCATGATTTTTTTCGATCCAACATTTTTGACAGGTTATGAATAATCAGTTTTTGGCAAAAAAAAAACGATTAGATAACAAATGATATAAAGACATCACGGGTGGATAACGCGAGGTTATGTTAAACACCAGTATTCAAACACATTTTGAACGTGAAAATGAGGCTGTACTTTAACTTTTGAAAAAATTCAGATTGCGTGGACTATATCAGAATTCCATCCTACAGTGTGGATAAATTATTTGGAGAGTTCAGCGTGTGAGTAAGTGGGAGGAGAAGCAGGTGTAACAACCCTATTATTGAATCTTGTAGTAGGGAGCAATTATTCTGCAATTAGCGAAAGTGATTAAGTGTAGAAGCCGACAGCTCCGTCCTATCAACGAGGTTCTCGTTCTACCCGAATAGCGTTACGATTACCCACCAGCACTTTCTGGCAATCACGATCATCTTCCAGCCACTTTGGTACCTCCTCAGCTTTTGAGACGCGGCCAACCTTAAACGCCACTTCTGTCACGCCTGTTCTAATTATTAACTGATGATCTCATATTTTCATGCCCGGTGGAACTTAAGAGGAAAAAGTGAAAGAAGAAGATTAATTTATTTATCTAGTTATGATAAATGGTGGTCACACTGATAAACAAAAAGTTACAATAACAAAAGAACTTTTATGAACAGTTTTTGTTCGCTTGAGAAAATTTCGGTTGGTTCAAAATAAATTGTAGGTGGCAATTCTCAACCGATTTTGGATTTTTTTCTTTAGAAAACTTCAGCATTAAATTTTGAAGAGATGAATTTGGCCTGATTTTCGAATTTTGTTTTGTTTAAACTTTCAGGTTTATCAGTATTGCCAGACTTTATGCACGATATGTAAACAAATGTCTCGTGTGGACATTTAATGGCAGAGAAAAATCGGGGTTTCTCTTAATTTTCCTCAAATTATATCACTAGTGATGTTTATGGATAGAAAATTATCATCTAATATTTTTTATTAATTTTATGAATAAAATGTATAAAGAAATTTCCAGGATAGGTATTCAAAGACAAAAAGGAAAAGTTTTCCCCTCAGTTTTTCTTAAATGATGTCGCCAGTGATGTTTAATGATAGGAAATTTTCATCTGATATTTTTGGTTAATTTTAAAAACAATTTATATAATCAAATTCATTACTAGGTCATTTTGGGGCCAAAAAAAAATTTTTTCCCAATTTTTCACAAATAATGTAGCCACAGAGGTTTGAAGATGGAAAATTATAATCCAATATTTTTTATTAATTTCCTGAACGAATGATATGAAGAAATTGACAGCGTGGACTGGGGTGGTTCAAAAAACGCTTTTCGAGCTACAGAGAACCCCCCCCCCGCCCAAAGTTTCCATTTCCGGAGAAAGAAAATTCGTAATTTTTTTATGAGAAATTCGAACATTAACACGTGCCACCGGGCACTTCGAAATCCACGATTTTAAAACAATTTTAAATTTTTTAAACAACTGTAAATTATTTATTCCCAAAAATGTAAACAAAATAATCATATTTTCTGACTGAAATGTCATTTTTTGTCATTGTTTGAAATGGTAAATTTTTCTATGAACAATATGCAATTATTTAAAAAATTATTTAATTTGTATGTTCAAAATTGCTAAAATTTGAGCCAGAGAGATCAACTTTCTTTCTAAATTAGTATCTTATGCTACGTCTTGTTGAATAATTACATAATTTTGATACATTTCCTTTAGTGTTCAATAAATTTAAATTTGTTAAAAAAATCTTTATTTTCTCAAGCAGTTTTCTTTCGATAACTACAAAAATGAAAGAAAATAGAACACATACAATTATGTTTCTGACTCCATAGTGTATAAAACGAATAAAGGTATGATTTTTTGATTGTTTAAACAAATATAATTTGTTTGATTAATTACTTTTCCAAAAATAATTTAAAAATTGTAACTGATTGTATGTCTTATATTTTATTTCAGTAGTTTTTATTATTATTACACCATTAGGCCGTTTCCCTTTCGGGGTAGGCGTGACGCATTCGGGAAGGAAGGGAGTAGTGTGAGGAAGGGTTTAAAGAATTTTTAGAAAGATCTAGAATTCTTGTCTTATTTATTTAAATAACACGTTTATTCCGCAACACTACTCGGACCCAGTTTGCTGATCAATCTCTCTAGCAGTTATCGAAAAATAACTGCTTGAACAAATTAAAATTTTTTCAACAAATATAAATGTAATAACTGGATGAAAAAGGCTGGGTATCAATACTACACATATCGATACTACACATTGTGCAACTCTACACATTGCGTGTAGAGTTTAAATGATG
>JAAAKG020158812.1:0-29702 GCA_010014905.2 Druon quercuslanigerum | reverse complement strand
AAATTGATAATTTGTTGTCAATAGCGATCCGTATTCACTGTCTCACCAGGCTTTATAACTCGAAGTACACCCCACCACACTGGTCCCACTAAACACAGAGCATTGTCTCACGGCCAAAGCGATTTGGCCTTGAAGTCGATATGCCGACCTCACCAGGTGAAAGCCATGATTTTTTCCGATTCGGGTTCTCGAAATAAATCCATTCTTCGTCCCCCGTGACAATTCGATGCAGAAAAAATTTCCTTTCAAACCGTTTAAGCAGCATTTCACAAATGGTTTTTCGATTTTCCATTTTTCTATCGTTCAGTTGGTGTGGTACCCATTTTCCATACTTTTGGATTTTTCCCATGGATTTTAAACGTATGCGAATTGCTCCTCGGGTCACATTTAGTGTTTGTGCCAATTGTTTTTGCGACTGGGCTGGGTCTTCATCCAATAATGCCTGCAATTCCTCGTCTTCGAACGAAACCATGTCTCACATGTTCTAATCACTGGAGCATGTTCACCATAAGTTTCTACCAGCAATCGATGAGCTTCAACTGCTTTTTTCTTTAAATGAAATCAGAAAAGCAACGAATGCTGCAAATGCGATTAACTTGGAAAGAAACTAGACATATTCACTGAGGTAAACAACTATGATGATATTATTTTGGCAGAATGGAATTGTGTATTTTTGAAGGTTATTGTCCATAGAACAATATGACATAGATACCAAATCATAGAAATGTATACATATCTCTAGCGACATCTATGAGTGAAACCGGCAAACTTCATCTAACACCTCTGGTAATATTAAAGGATTGACTCTGAAGAAAACATTGCAGATATATTTACTAAGTCATTACAAAAGATTAAATTTGAAAAGTTCAGAATAAAGTTAAATTTAATTTAATGTAAACTAAGTATACTAAAAGTACTTTGAGTTTTCAGATAAGAAAAATCTTTAGTTTAAAGTCCACGTAATATTAGAATGAGATGTAAAAGAATAAAATTGTGAATTAAAGGAGGTATGTTCGAATACGAGGTAAATTCACGTACGTTAAGTTTAGAAATGCGTGTATGTGTGAAAGAGGAGAAGCGACATGCGTGCGTACCTAAAGAGAGATAGAGAGCTTATATATGTCCACAGTATATTTTGTATTTTATTTCTATATTTATTGCATAATTGTTATTAAAAATGTATTAGTTTAATTGGCACCCAGGTCGTCGACTCATCATTGGCAATTATTTTGGCTGTTAGCACAGTTTAAATGTTCTAAAAGTTCTTGCAGGCGATATCTTGAACGACGCTTCGAATGATCCGAAGCACCGCGGTACTGGTACTGGTTACCATTTAGTATTTAGCGTGTCCTAAGCATAGTAGACGAAAAACAGCAACACGAAACTCTCGCTTTCAGTCAAGTGTCGCCTTTTGCACGAGGGATAGTTAAAGAGATTCGTAAAAACTAAAATCTTCTACATATCTAAAGAAGTGAACTTGTAACAAATCAGTTTAAGTCTCAAGCAACTAAAAGTGATTATTATTAAAGAGTAACGGAACGGATAATTTTTTCATTAAAGCATTTGAATTTCTATTAAGAAAAAAATTTTTTTTTATTTTCTTGTCATTAAAACTAGAAAAAGTTCGCATCTTATCAAAATAGCTCTGCAGAAAATACTTAGATTTAATTTAGTCAAAAAATTTGGTATTTAACATTCAAGCATAAACTTAATTTTGACTAATATAAGCAGTGAAAAATAAAGTATAGTGTTTCCTGAAAATTTACTTATTTATTCTTATTGATATTTTCGAAGTAGAAAATAAAAACTATTAGTGCCATCGAAAATTTTTCTTGTATTTGTAAAAAGAATTTTAGATTGAAAAAACCAGAATTTTGGGTCAAATGTGGAAACCGAATTAAAACCATTGATCATGATTCGCAGTAAGTCTACACACGCGAGATTTGATGAAATCGGTCCTACTTATTTTTTAAATAAAATGAAAACCTTTTGCTTTAGGTAAAAATGTAATAAATTTATTAAAGATAAGAAAAATTTTAACACGATTTAATTATCACAGATATACGTGAGATAGCGACTTCTTGGGTATATTGTTTTAATATGATAAAGAAAAGGAATGTACCATAGTTACAGTTATTAATTAAATTATTCACTGAAAAATTGAAGAGAATTTTCACTACTTTACGAAAATGAGGATGATCTATGCTGTCTTTTTCACTTGGGCGGTTACGCTTAGTTCTATTGGTAAATATAAAAATATAATATATCTATAATTTTTATTATATTTCACGTTAATCATGCACGAAAAAAAACGTTTCTCATGCCTGTCGAGCAAATCTAAAGTCCCCTATTTACCATATGGCATATAATAAATATTTATTTCACACTCGACCGTAATGGTCACCCTCTTCCCCCTCAAAATAGACGGTAAACTAGAATTTATTTCCCGTGAAGCGCATTTGCGGGGCAAAACCACAACTATTAAGGGCGAAAATAAAATTTTCAGGATGAAAGTAAGATCGTGGGGGCAAAATAAAATTAGATGTGCGAAATTAAAATGAGCGCGTGAACTAAAATGCTATATGCAACACGGGACGAAATTATATATTTCCTTTATGTAAGTAATGTGCACGGGAAATTCTGCTCATTTCGGCCCTTGTTACACAATGTTATAATGCAAATAGTAAAGATGAATGTTCAAGCAGACTATTTTTTTATTGGAATTAGGGTGGGGGGCTTTGTCACATTAATTTTTAAACCAACATCTAACTTACAAAGTAATAAATAAAACAAATTAATTTTAAGCTACACCTTCAAAGTATTTTTTCGCATTTTAATATATTCGTAACATTTTCAAAGCATAAAGTAAATTTACGAAAATTCCATTATAAATTCGTGCTTTTTTTAAATATTTCACAAAACTTAGAATCAAACTCCGCGCTCGGCTTGCAAGTTTGAGCGTGCCTACGTACCGCAATGACCAGTGATTCCAGATCTGAAACCGCTAGCACTCCAATACTTTGACAGGTCTATGTCCGTGTGATAAGAGTAGGAGACGGTTGCGCGCGCAACAGATTTCTCCTTTTCTGAATCTGCAAACTCGAAGGTGCACGATTGCCGTTTGGCAAACTTCGGCGGTTGTATATCGATAATCGCAGGGGACGCGGGAAACATTTAAATCTGTAATATCATGGTTTAACCCAAAACAGATATAGTAATTATTTAGTTTGTAAAATATAAGTAAAAATCTTTCTAAACATATATTATTTTATGGAAATTAATATCGCTTCGCCAAAAATATTATCGAAAATAATTACGCTTAACATTAATAAGTGTTAGCATAATCTTGTAGAGACTACGTTTACCTTGTTTTTACTTTTTTGTATCACGCGTATTTGTCATAAAATGTTTATTTTCGTCTGTTTAGATTTTGAAAATTCCATAATTCTTATCGTTTTATTTCGATCGAAAACAGTCTCAAACAAGTTGTTAGAATCTCTCTATACTACAAATAACCATAAATAGAATTCACGAATCTTAAAAAAAATGCAAGAAAAAATTTGGAAAATGCCCTAACGTTTTGCATTATTAGCAAAATTTGCTAGCTGATAAGTGCCCATTCTTGTAATGCCTTAAAATTTTTTAACAAAGCTCAATCGAATCTGTACAATGTTTCGAAATCTCCGTTCCAAAAACTAAGGTTGAACGTATTTGTTTAAAAACAAATTAAGCAAAATTAACAAATTAATTAATAATTAATTTTATTTTTTCACCTTGACATGCAGTCTGTAAAGGTTACTCTTTAAAGGATTCGATAGCTTAGAAAAAGAAAGTATTATCCCCTGATGAAACAACAGTGATTTTTAAATTTTGATTGCTGAACTTTTAGAAACCTAAATTAAAACCAGGAGTTTTAAAATCTTAGTTTCCAAACTGCGCTGAGCATTGTTCGAGGGCTGATAAAAAGATGTCTAATAAAAAAGTCTGCCTTCGAAGAATTCTCAGGGCAGATTGAAAATTGAGGTGGAAAAAATTGACATCACGGTAATAACAAAGTATTTTTTCATGGCTGGTTTTGGGGAATAAAATAAGACTCAGGCAGATAGTCTAGAGTGGTGTTAAATTTATACTACTGGTGGGATCCCAGAATCATTAGTTTTGCATTGCAAATAATGTAGATTTGTACAAGAAAATAAATAAATCTTCTATTTTTTTGCAGAATTGAGTTTACAGTCAAGTAGCGATTGGCTTCATAATCCTCGCCCGAGCCTTTGGCGATCTTTTTCTGCTCGTCGAGCACCTCAGTCGCCTGAGGAACCTCGTCTACGTAACAAGACCAGGTCACCGCCTCACAGGCCTCCTCCTCTTGAGGTGCTTGGATATTCACTTGTACAAATAGGTTATATTCGGCTTATCCCGCGCACAAATCAGAACATGCAATTCGAATTTCGAAGATACATTATTCCTGTTGGTAAGGCAATTAGATTTCGAGCAAAAGGTAAGTACTATGCTCCCACTGCCAACCGAGAGTATATTGTATTATCAGCATCCAATGGTGATATTTTCGCAATATTAAAGAACAGCGGGTTTCTTATTGGAATATATAGAACGGATAACAGTCATGCGAGAGTAAAAATAAATATTATTACAAGCGCAGTTGATAATATGACAGCAGCTGAAGTAAGGGATTGCCCAGTAGGCGCAAATCGGCCAATATTCCCAAATAATTTTATTAAAATTCCTGCAAATTACGATTCACTCCAGTCTGCCAGGATTCCTAATTTGGAACTTAATATTGGCTCTTCTTCTGGCGGACAAGATTTTCCTAACAGGACATCTCTTCAGGAGCTTCCTGTTCGTGAAGGGTCCAGTTCACCGCCTGGTAGGCCTCCTTCTGTTGCAGTATTTGGATATGCGCTCGGACAACTTGGACATGTAAGGCTTATTCCCAGAACCAATCAGAACCGGCAATTTGAATTTCGAAGATACATTTTTCCTGTCGAAAAACGAATTAAACTGCTAGTACCAAATGGTAAATTTGTGCCGGTGCTAACCCGAGAACATATTGTATTATCAACATCTAGTGGTGACGTATATAGCATATTGGAATATACTGGAATTTTTCGTGGATTATATAAGGCAAGTAGTGATCATTCTAGAATAAAAATAAACATGAGAACCCAGGCAGTTGAAAATATGACAGCAGCTGAAAGAAAGGAATGTCAAGTAGGGAAAGTCTTGTCTAATTTTTTTAAGGAAGTCTTTGCACACAGCGATTCACTGCAGACACTGTATCATTAATTTAATAAAATGTTGTAAATTAATACATAATGGATTTTCCATTGGATGATCCATACCTCATTCTTAATATTTGGTTATTATTTGATCATCTTATAAACAAATGTTCGAGGTTTGTGTTTAAAAGGCAATGGAAATATTTTTACCTTACTTATTGTTAAGTGATGTTTTTAGTAAATGATTAGCATTCCTGATAATAAAATGAAGAATCGAACGACCAAATTTTGTCAATCAGCATAAAATATTCCCATTGCAATCTAAGAAAAATCCACCTTTTTGATGAAAAAGAAAAAAAAGAAGTAGTAGGATTGAAGTAGTAGTTATCAGTAAAGCAAGATTGAGGAAACGCGGATTTTATTAGCTTAAATATGTTCGCAGCATATTTTGTAATTGATTTCTATATTTATTGTATGATTATTTAATGAAAAATGTTTTAGTTCAATTCTTCATACTTAAAAATATAAATTTATAACAAATTGAGTTGCCCCCCCCGTTGCATGTCAAATTATTTAATCGATACCACAAAAAAGTAAACAAAAAAGTAAAGTAAGACAATTAATTATTATGGATCTGAAGCCCTCTTACTTACTATGTCTTTCTAATCGTATCCACACTAAAATTGAATAATTATTTAAAATGACCATCTCCCATGAGCCGAAAATCAAAAGTTGTTCTTACCTCGGCTTGGTGAAGAAAATCTATAATATTCAGAGATTTCGCCAGCCCTAAACTTTAGTTTACACTCAGTTTACACTTACTGATTTGAACAAAACTAAATAAAGCACACGTATTTTATCATTTCATTGTTGGTTCTTCAATTCCCATTTATTTCCCTAGCTAGCAATTATTAGAACCTGCAAGACATAAGGCACAGTGTTTTTTTTTGCTGAAAAAAGCGCATTTTTTATCTCTATCGAGTTGCATATCGATATAAATTTTCTATCTTTCGCTCTCTTCGCACGCGAGTGTTTTTCCTGTATGAATGGGATATCCTACGCTGTAAAAAACTTCGGTTGGAAACATCCAGGATTCGTATTCGAAGTTTATCTCTGAAACGTCATTTAAAACGTCACCTGGGAAATATTTTTTAAAATTTAAATTTGGTAACTCACGAAATCAATTCTAAAAGCTGATTCGACGATCCGAATGCACCGGCTTGCGAACCAGGTATTTTAACCCTCATTCTACCAGAACTTTTTCAAAATTTGAATTCTTCCAACAACCAAAATAACTGAAAATTGCTATTTGACGATCTGTGTTCCCCAAATCTTGCACCTGGTTGTTTAGCAGATAATCTACCAGAACCTTTGACAGAATTTATATTGTGCCAACACCCGAAACTAGTAGAAATTGTGAATTGATAATCCAGGTGTACCGAATTGTGCACTAGGTGATTTGATATCTATTTTGTGAGTACATTCAAAAAATTTTAATTTTGATAACTCTCAAAATGACTGAAAATCGGAGTCGATGTCCTGTGTAATGATGTGAACTTGTAAAAAATTAGTTCAAGTTTAAAGAAACTAGAAGTGATTAATTTTAAACAGTAACGTAACAGATACTGTTGCTATTAAAGCATTTGAATTTCAAAAAAGAATTGTACATAGACAAAGCCAGAATATGAGGTCAAAAGTGGAAACCGAAGTAAAACAATTGATCCATATTCGCAGTAAGTCTAAACACGCGAGACTTGATGAAATCGGTCCTGCTTATTTTTTAAATAAAATGAAAACGTTGTGCTTTAGTTAAAAATGTAATAAATTTAATAAAGATAACAAAAATTTTAACACGATTTAATTATCTAAAAAGGACAATTTTGACACCTGTAATATCGTTATCTTAGATATATGTGACATAGCGACTGCTTGGGTATATTTTTTTAATATCATTAGGAAATGGAATATTCCATAGTCACAGTTAATAACTAAATTATTCACTGAAAAATTGAAGAGCATTTTCACTCCTTTGCGAAAATGAGGATGGTCTATACTGTCTTCTTCACTTGGGCGGTCATTTTTAGTTCTATTGGTAAATATAAAAATATAATATATCTTTATATTTTATTACATTTTACGTAAAACATGTACGAATAAAACCGTTTCTCATGCCCGTGGACCAAATCTGAAGTACCCTTTCTTACCATATGGCATATAATAAATATTTATTTCACACTCGACCATAATGGCCACCTTCTTGTGGAAAGTAAAATTAGCGGGCCGAAAGTAAAGTGAGGGATGAAACTAAAATGCTTTATGCAAGACGGGACGAAATTATAATTTTCCTTCGGGTAAATACTGTGCGCGTGAAAAATCTGCAGTTATTTCTTCAAGAGAAAATAGCTAATATATTTTTAAAGACAACTTGAAATAATTTAAAAAATCCAATTCGCCCGCTTCGTTCTGTGTTAAGGATAGAGAGACTTTTAGTTTTTTATAATCTCAAGAATAATGTCGCGATGTAAAAAGCAAAATAACGTGAAGAACCCACTTACAATAACAGTGCTAAAAAAAACCTTAAAAATGATTTAAAAGGATAATTACTTTTTAACAAATTAGTATGTGAGCTTTAGTATATGAAAATACTGCTTATTTAGCAATACACGTGGTATAATAGATTTAAAAGAAGTATTTTCTCTGCGCCACTGAAAAAACAAAATTTTAAAGAAGCAGTTCAAATTTCAAGTATATAGTTTCATTTTTATCTAGATAAAATTTCAATTAAAAGAATTAATATTGAAGAAAGTAGTAATTTTTTCAACTAAAGTGGCTGAATTTCAATTCATAATTGCAGAATTTTTATTAAAAATTAGAGATCATTTTGAACATAGTCACTGAAATTTTTGATTTTTTATTTTCGTTTGTTTCTTTAGATTTTGATAATTCTATAATTCTGATAATTTATTTTTTATTTAAAAAAATTGCAAAAAAGTTGTTAGAATCGCCATGTTCTACAAATAAGCATACATAGAATTCACAAATCTTAAAAAAAATGGATTAAAATTTTTTTTAAATGCCCTGACTTTTTAAATTCTTATCCAAAAATGCTAGCTAATAAAATTGTCCATTCTTGTAATGCATTAAAAATTTGTAACAAAACTCAATCGAATATGTACAATCTTTCGAAATTTCCTACATGAAGCAAACATGTTCAAGCATACATGAAAACGAGAGCCAGAACATTTAAACAAAATAATTTTTTTATGTCCCAGGGGGTTTCAAACCTCTGTTTCACAAATTGAGATTAAATGTGTTTGACAACAACAAATTAAGCGTATTAAGATTTGTTTACAGCTATGTTCTTTAATCTTAAATAAACGATTTGCTCTTAATGCTTTATCACTACATTTATTTTTAAGTGGGACGATGGTCATGGGGGCTAAAGCGCAGGCTTTGACCAACTCTGACATCTTGCGGGTTCGATTCCCGCCTCGGAATCTGGAAGAGTGTATAAACGATAGGGAAAAAGGTGCAAGAAAAATGTAAACCCTTAGGACACATTAGAAGATTCCAGCTAATTAACTAACTACATTTATTTTTAAATTTTTATTCCCCAACTTTTATAAACCTAAATTAAATTTTAGATAGCTAAATTAAAACCAGGAGTTTTAACATCTCAGTTTCCAAACTGCACTGAGCATTATATAATTTAACCCACTATCATAATAATCTAAAAGTTTGGAACACGCAAGAATATATCAAAATTTAGGGCGCCAGTGTTTCATCTTCTGTCGTCCTTTACGAAACAATTATATTTTGTACAAACTTTAAAATTAAATAAGTAAATTTAACAACTTAACAATTATTCGTTGAAAATAGCAATGTAAAGTTAAGCTATTCCAAAACGGGACTGGAAGAAAATGATACCGTAATGAAAAGATCTTAAATTATAAAGATAAATTCTGTAAAGAAACATTGAGTTTAAACAAACTTATTAGTTTTCGATTTGTACAACAAAATACATAAATCCTCTACTTATTCTTGCAGAATTAAGTTCGCAGTCAAGTAGCGATTGGCATTTTAATCCTCGCCCGGGCCTTTGGCGATCTTTTTCTGCTCGTCGAACACCTCAGTCGCCTGAGGAGCCTCGTCTTCGTGACAGGACCAGGTCACCTCCTGGCAGGCCTCCTTCTCTTGAAGTTCTTGGATATTCACTTGCACAAATTGGTTATATTCGGCTTATTTCGCGCACAAATCTGAACATGCGATTCGCATTTCGAAGATACGTTATACCAGCCGGTAAACCAATTAGATTTCGAGCAAACGGTAAGTACTTTACGCCCACGCCCAACCGAGAAAATATTGTATTATCAGCATGCAATGGTGACATCTTCGCCGTACTAGAGTACAGCGGGCTTCTTCGTGGAATATATAAGACGGATATCTATCATTCGAGAGTAAAAATAAATATGGTAAGCGGCGACATTCAAAAATTGACCCCCACTGAAGCTAGGGATTGTCCAGTGGGCACACATCACCCAATCTTCCCAAATACTTTTATTAAAATTCATACAAATTACGATTCTCTCCAGTCTGACAGTATTCCTAATTGTGAACGTAATATTGGCTCTTTTTCTGGCGGACAAGATTTTCCTAACAGGACATCTCTTCAGGAGCTTCCTGTTCGTGAAGGGTCCAGTTCACCGCCTGGTAGGCCTCCTTCTATTGCAGTATTTGGTTATGCGCTCGGACAACTTGGACATGTAAGGCTTATTCCCAGAACTAATCAGAACCAAAAATTTGAATTTCGAAGATACATTTTTCCTGTCGAAAAAAGAATTAACTTGCTAGTATCGCATGGTAAATTTGTGCCCCTGCCAAACCGAGAACATCTTGTATTATCAACATCCAATGGTGACGTATTTACCATAGTGGAATATACAGGCATTTTTCGTGGAATATATATGGCAAATAGAGAGCATTCGAGAATAAAAATAAATATGAGAAGCCAGGAAGTAGAAAATATGACAGCAGATGAAAGAAAGGAATGTCAAGTAGGGAAAGTCTTGTCTAATTTTTTTAAGGAAGTCTTTGCACACAGCGATTCACTGCAGACACTGTATCATTAATTTAATAAAAAGTTGTAAATTAATAATAATAATCTTGGTAATCAGGTTTAATTTATACTAATTGCTTCTAACTAATTTTGTTATCAAAATTAAATTAAATTTATTTTATAAGCAAATGCTATCAACGAATGGTTTAGAAAATCGAATCTGTTAATAAATGTAATTGTCAACATTTGAGAATTAGGGAAAAAGCGGCAAGACCATTAAGAGGTTATTATGTTTAATTCACATACAAATCCTAAAATCTTTTTGGTTTATTACAACATCTGTTCAGAAAAAATTTAAAATAAAACTTTGCCGAAATGCCGGATGTTCCATACGCAATTCTCAATAGTTAGATATTATTTGATCATCTTATAAACAACTGTTCGAGGTGTATTTTGATAAGAAAATGCTTTTATCTGACTTATTGTTAAGTGATGTTATGAGTAACAAACGGCTGAAATTCACTGGCAATATAATTTAAGCAAGATTGAGAAAACACGGATTTTCTTAGCTTATGCATGTCCACAGCATATTTTGTAATTTATTTCTATATTTATTGTATAATTTTTTATTGAAAAATGTATAAGTTCAATTGAAGAATCCAATATTTTTTCTCTTAAGAGCTACTAGTTTGAGGAACATAGTTCAAGCTTCAAGCACAAACATTATTTTTTGCAAAGCGGTCAAAATTTTAATGAACCAGTTCAATTTTCCATAAAAAGGTAAATTTTCATCCACAAAAAGTTAAAGCGTATTTTATTTTAAAGAATAAGTATTATGTTTGTGTACTGTGTATTGTGTAAGTCAATTAATTATTATGGTTCAGATGTCCTCTTGCTTCCTAGGTCTCTCCAATCGTATCCACACAAAAATTAAATAATTATTGGAAATGACCATCTCCAATGAGGCGAACATCAAACTTTGTTCATCCCTTGGCTTTCTGAAGAAAAAGCATAATATTTAGAGTAATTATTATATGTATACATTTTTTTATGTAAGTTGAAAACCTAAGAAACTGTCATTTTTCTTTGTTTTCTATTGAAATATTTTATAATTGTAATTTTGTTTTAGAACTGTTCCTCAGTTCACACCTGCTGATTTGAACAGAAATGAATAAAGTACACGTGTTTTATCATTTTATAGTTGGTTTTTTAATTCCCAATAATTTTTCTAGGTAGCAAAGATAAGAGCTTGAAGAAGATAAGGCGCAGTTTTTTTTGATTTTTTCTTCTGAAAAAACGCATTTTTTATCACTGACTCTAACATACTAGAGGGATCTAATACTTAAAAATCTTTTGGCTGTAAAGCATATTCTGTTGCTATGCTGTCTTTCATACCATAGAATTTTTATCAGCTAAAGTTTAAAATTTACTAGATTTATTCTGATCAGATGCTTGCGGTGTGAGGAGTCTGAAATGCACCTTAGTTGCAGACACTTTATAAAATTTGTTTGTCATCAATTTTCGATTTTATTGGTCGCTTGGCAGGATCTTAAAGACAAAAGGAAAAAAGAAGAAGAATAGCCCGTCAAAATTTTAAATCTAAATAAATAAATTCCAAAATGACCTTAAAGCTTAAACCTAAAAAAACAGCTAAGGGAGCAAGGGAACTCAAGAGGTGGCTCTTCAAATCACGACGACCGTTCATCAAAAGAGAAATGTTACAATTTGACATTTATTGAAAACCATCATTTTAGGTAAAATTTGTCCGTTAAATGTAATGATAGTTTCGCGAACAATTCCCACAAAGCTCTACTTAACGTTAGCTAAGGATTCTAAATCGACCACCTGGTCAAGGCGCAAGGCCGGAAAATTGCGATAAATGGATAAAACTCCGAGAACGTGAAAAACTCTAAAAAATTATAACAACGGAGGTGAACCTAACGCACTGACTCGAATCGATAACGCTTTTTTCTTAAATCAAACTGAACGAATACTTTTAAAGGGAGCAAGGCAGGCAATGGATTGGTTTCGAACAAGTCCTTGTGGAACCATCATTCTTTCTCTATATTTATTTTTGTTTAATCCTAAAAGATCGTTCGTGTTGCCAATTGGCGACCAAGAACGAAAGTAGCAGATTTTGTGTAACGCGCCAAGGCCGTTAACTCGCAGAGTGTCAGCGTCGGGGCGCGTTCACAAGGCCGGAAATCACAGCAAAACTACTGGAGAAACTGAGAGCTAAACGATCCCTACGCAACTAACAGTCAATTTTACAAAAAAAAATCTAAATACGTACATACGTATCGACGTAGTCAACATAAGCCCTTAGTACTAACTTAGTTTTTATAGTTTTAGAAACTTAAACAGCATAAAGTTCGTGGGACTTGAAATATGTTGAAGGTTCCTAAGTTCAAACAATTAGTAGAAAAATTTTAAATCTTAAATAATATTAGGTGAATTAATTTTGTTTTAAGTTAATAAAAAATTATTAAAGCATAGATTTTACGCTCAAAACGCTTGCTCGAGGAATTTTTGATTTATTCAAAGCGTTTTCATTTATTATGTGATAAAATCGACAGCGCCTACTACCGTGAAATCTTTGATCTAAAATAATCATTAATTAGACTGCTAACCGATTTTCATGACAATTTTAGTTGGATATACTTAAGATCACATTATGCTAATCTAAATCCTCAATATAATATAGGAATTAAGGTTTAACGGCTCATGGCTACAGCGCGCCTGGTAGGGGGACTGTGAACTAAATGATAAATAACTAAACTATGATTTGTTTTCCGTAAAGGAACACAAAAATGTAAATAAATCCTAGTATTCTTATACTAAGTCTAGGTCCTCAGCTTCATAAAACTTTAACATCTTACAATTTTCATTATTCGGTGGTCGTTCGTTGCAGTATCGAATCTCGAAATTGAAGTATTCCATTAAAGCTTTCGTGTAGCTTTATCGTGTAGTCCGCCATATTTGTGTTGCTTGGAGCCTCGTGACAAAGCGTTCACAGGATGGTGAAGATGGTGACTTCCAGTGAGAATCTGATTGCTTCAGAGTTGACTATGATCATAACCGGTAACCGTGGTGATAGGCAGTAAATGGCGGTTGTCGGACTAGTAAAAAGTGACTATTCCGGTTGCATTAGGAACCTCAGTCATCCGCAGGGCTATGGTTGGTGATAGGCCCCTTTACCCAAGGTGCGTTGGTGTATTCTAGTAGAATTTCCAGAAGACGACTCATCCCTTAATTGCGTGGTTTGTTGTTAATCTCAAACTTGACAGATGGAGGTTAGAGTACATGAAATTCAATGTATGGAAGGGGTAAATAATCAAGTTCTCTAAAACATTTTATAATTACCTATTGTTTTATTATTATGAGCGATGTCACACTTGATTGTTATCGTCTACCACGGGAATTATCGCTGTACGGTCCAGTGTCATTTGAGAGAGTGTTGTCATCACATAACGATAATTTTACATTTATTCAGATAATGACCTTTCCTGGTACACAGACGGACGGTTTTTTTATTAATATCCTTGCAATGAAAATAAAATAGGTCATAATTTCTTGCAATGCGACAAAGAAAAATAACCAATTTCCAACGAAAGAGAGAAAGGTGATGTGTATGTGCAACACACTGACGATTCCTATTGTTGATTTATTGCATAATAACTTAAATTCTAATGATTGTATTGATGGGTTCATCTATGATGTGTCCTGTAAAATGAATAAGTGTAACAAAATAACAGAATGTGCAATAAAGAAAAAATAAGAGAATCATACAGATTTTTTATCGAATTTCGATAACAAAAAAGGTGATGACAATTCTATAATTATTTATGAAAGAGATTTGACTGAATTAGAAGTTACTCTATTAAATTTTTGATATTTTAATCATGCCTGTAGAAATTTCGAGGACGATACATTATTGAACCATATGTTGCATTGCATGTTGCATTTATTCACAATATGCCTAAATTAAAAAATATGTTCTTAGAAAGATTTGTTCAGAAAATTTATCATATCCCGTAATAAATTAAACAAATTCATTTAAGAGCCCCACATTTAAATTCTTTTTTATTTCAAAGTATAAAGTAAATTTACGAAAATTCCATTACAACTGCCATCTGCCCCACACATTTTTGCATGAGACATTCAAAAATAAGGGTTACACCATCGACAACTGAAATTTAGTCATTGTAAATTCTCTGTTTAAAGCTCTTTAGGCTTTAACGAAAACATTCTCATAACGTGTCCCGTGAGAAAAAAAGGTCAAGAGCCAATTTTCAGATTTATTGAAAAAACAATTTTGTTATTAAAAATTTTTCTTGCACCTTGTGTCTTTTTGTACAAATATTCGATTTCTTCTAGACCCGCAATTGAAATGCGACTTCTGAGGCTCGTTCAGGGACGATGACATTGTCGACTTCTCACTTGATTACGTCAGTGTTTAAATTGAGAATTTTGAATTTTCCTTTTGGATTTCAAAAAAGTTTAGTTCTCCTTAAAAGCTCTTGCTAATAAGCGATTGATAAGGAATTTGTAGATCTTTTTCAACATAGTAATTCAAATTTTCGATTCATCAAAAAATATAAAAAGCTGTTAGCATAATCTTGTAAACACTACGTTTAACTTGTCTTTACTTTTTTTTTGCATCGCGCGTTACTTGCCTTGATATATTCATTTTCGTTTGTTTCTTTAGATTTTGAAAGTTCCATATTTCTAAAAATTTTATTTTTATAGAAAACAGTCGCAACCAAGTATACAGAATTTCCGTGTACTTAAAATAACTATACATAGAATTCACAAGTCTTAAAAAAATGAAGTAAAATTTGTTTAAAATGCCCTAAATTTTTAAATTATTATTCAAAATTTCTAGCTAAGAAAAGTCTTGAATCTTTTAAAAGTTATCATGCTTAAAGGATACAAACAGACAGCTAGACATTCATGCCTACATAGATACCTAAATTCTTGCATACATGCAAACAACATCCAGACAGTGTCAACAAAATCGTTTTTTTTAAGACCCAGAGGGTTTCAAACCTCCGTTTCAAAAAATTTCTTTAATCTAAAATAAACGAATCGCTCTAAATGTTTCCTAACATTTATTTTTAAATTTAGATTGCCGAACTTTAAGAAACCTAAATTAAATTTTAGAAACCTAAATTAAAACGAGGGGTTTTGACGTCTCAGTTTCTAAACTGCCCTGAGCATTTTTCGACGGCTAATAAAAAATTGTCTAATAAAAAAGGCTGCCTTCGAGGAACGCTTAGGGCAGTTTGGAAATTGAGGTGGCAAAAGTGCTCATTTTAATTTAGGCTTCTGTTACCATTAGTTAAAAAAAAATTATTTTAAAAATACTTTTTAGTTTATTACTAAGATTTATTAATAAATTAATTAAATTGTGCATAAATGTCGAAACTCTGCTATAACCGTTCCATCAAAGCTAAAAATGCTTTTTCCAAACTATCTAGATATCTGCACACCCTTAATTTCTAGGTTTAACAATAAAAGCCTTCTTGTCAAAACTTGTTCCTTGATGCCAATGTTCAATTTAATTTTTTGGAACGGATAAAAAAACTTTTTTTACGTTTTTGGAGCATATTAAGTCACACCCTGATCTTTAAATCAACAAAAGACTAAATGTATAGTTCAGCGTTTTTAAAATATCCACAAACGTCTGAAATATTACAAAAACGGCGAAAAATAGCCTTATCAGCTATCATGTAAATGTAGGAAGCCGCGCTAGTAGCGCCAGTGTTTTACATAGAGTTAATACAGATAGAGGCGACAAAACAGCTTGGGAACCGTCCCGGCGTAGAAGAGAGAAAGAGAATCAGAGCACCAGACAGTCACCTCACTCTTATGCATAGAGTTATCTCTATGCTCTTATGCCTCTCCCCACCATGCTCCCCACGCTTCATAAAGAGAATCAGAAAAACCGACAGTCTCCTCGAACGGTCTCGTTTACAGAGCGGCCTATAGCTTTTCGCCTCTATGTGTTTTTTTCTCTATGGTGTTTCATCTTTTGCCGTATTTCACGAAACTGACCCAGCGCATTAATATGGCGGGTCACCCCGCCTTGTAAATTTAACAACTTAACAATTATGTGGGTTGGGGAGTCAATATAGCTTAAAATTTCTCGACATCAATGTGAAAACAAAGTATTTTTTGAGGGCTGGTTTCGAGGAATAAAATAAGACTCAGCCAGATAGTATAGAGTGGTACTAAAATCATACTACTGACGGGATTCCATAATCTTTAGTTTTGCATCGAAAATAACAGTATGAACTTATGCTATTCAAAAAAAGGATACGAAAAACATAATATCGTAATAAAAAGATCTTAAATTATAAAGACCTCTCCTTCTGCTTACAGAATTTAGTTCACAGTCAAGTAGCGATTGGTTTCATAATTCATGTACGGGCCTTTGGCGGTCTTTTTCTGCTCGTCAATCACTTCAGTCGCGTGAGGAGCCCTATCTTCGTGACACGACCAGGTCACCTCCTGGGAGGCCTCCTTCTTTTGAGGTGCTTGGACATTCACTTGCACGAATCGGTTATATTCGCTTATTTCGCGCACAAATCAGAACATGCAATTCGAATTCCAAAGATACATTATTCCTGTCGGTAAACCAATTAGATTTCGAGCAAAAGGTAAGTGCTATGCTCCCACGTCCAACCGAGAGTATATTGTATTATCAGCATCCAATGGTGACATTTTCGCAGTATTAGAAAACAGCGGGCTTCTTCTTGGAATATATAGAACGGATAAAAGTCATGCGAGAGCAAAAATAAATATTATTACCAGCCCAGTTGATAATATGATAGCAGCTGAAATAAGGGATTGTCCAGTAGGCAAAAATTAGAAAATCTTCCCAAATACTTTTATTATAATTCCTACAAACTACGATTTACTGCAGTCTGACAGGATCCCTAATTTTGAATGTAGTATTGGCTCTTCTTCTTAGCGGACAAGATTTTCCTAAATGGACATCTCCTCAGGAGCCTCCTTTTTGTGCAGGGACCAGTTCTCCGCCTGGTAGGCCTCCTTCTGTTGCAGAAGGAGGCAACTTGAATTTCGAAGACACATTTTTTCTGTCGAAAAACGAATTCAAGTGCTGGTAGAAAATCATAAATATGTGCTTGTGCTAACCCGAGAACATATTGTATTATCAAAATCCAGTGGTGACGTATTTAGAATACGGGAATATACTGGAATTTTTCGTGGTATATATATAATATATAATATGGAAAGCCAGGCTGTTGAAAATAATGCAGCAGATGAAAGAAAGGGATACCAATTAGGGAAAATCTGTTCAAAGAAAAAATTTTAAATAAAACTTTCCCGAAATGTTGAATGGTCCATACGCGATTCTCGATAATGGGATATTATTTGATAATCTTATAAACAAATGTTTGAGGTGGATTTTTAAAATTTTAAGGAAATACGTTTATCTTAGTTATTTTTAAGTGATGTTATGAGTAAATGAGCAGAATTGCTGAAAAAAAATGAAGAATCCAACGATCAAATTTGGTCAATCAGCATAAAATATTCTTATTGCAATCTGAAAAAATCTCTTCTCTTCCATGAAAAAGAAACGATAAAGAAGTAGTAGTATTGAAGTAGTAGTTATAAGTAAAACAGGAATAAGAAAACATGGATTTGATTAGGTTATATATGTCTACAGTATATTTTTTAATTTATTTCTATATTTATTGTGTAATTTTTATTAAAAAATGTATTAGTTCAATTGGCATATTTAATGTAAATTTTCATTAGAGCTACTAATCTAAATAAAACTTTTAAAATTTTTTAATATAAAATAAAAGTTTAATAGTTTTTAATAAAATAGTTAATTATTTTTTGCAAAGCAGGTAAAATTTTAACAAATGAGTTCAAATTTTCATAAAAAAGAAAAATTTTCAATCAGGAATAAACATGTTAAATTTTTAACTCAAAATATAAAGTTGCAACAAAATATGCCCCCACAGTAGTATCTTGCGGCAGAGATTCCAGATGATTGCGAAGTTAGCGGTGCGAATGACACAAGTCGAATGAGCATCTCCCACGAGGCGCACATCAAACTTTTTTAAGCCCTCGTGATGAAAATGCTGTAAAGAAGGCTCTCGAGAGACCTTAGAGACCCTAAACTCGAAATATATGAACATACATTAAGCACTCATTTTAATGATGCGCCCTGACATTGATTTGTGCACAGTATTATGAGATAATTCCAGGGGGAGGGAAAACGGGAGGCGGAAGGCCGAGAGAAAAGGAAAACACAATGAGAGACCATTTGTTCAAAAGAATTAGGCAATTTATTGCCGCTTACATCGGTCGAAGAACAATCAGCCCGTGGCGGGTGCTGTGGAGGATATCCTTGGTTGTTGGCCCGTATCAGGGCGGATTAGCGGCGCTGGAGTCTTCCTCAGGGAGAGGCTTAGGTTGGCTGGTTGAGAGCAGTTGAGAGCAGTTGAAAGCACGGTTTCTCACACACACACTTTTGGTACCGATTACAGTTAACGCTTAAAGCTATCGAACGAGACTGACCGCGGGGCGCGAAGTCGCTCAGGGCTTCGGGGCCCCTCGGGAGGTTCCGCCTCTTATCGGGCACGGCCCGGTAACCCTTTCATATGTGTGGTAACATATGTGTTACAACAGTTTTCGTTCTGACTTTTGATTCAAAGTGCACTTTTTTAACAATTAATATTTTTATTATTTTTTCTTCTACCAAGAGATAAAAAACACATCTATGGAAAATATGGTCCCGATGAAATTGGCTGAAATTTTAGTGCAATGCAGTTTATAATATCCAAATCAAATAAAGACCTTAGACACTGGGTCCAAAAAACGCCAGGTTTCGAGATAGGAGGGACCAAATGTCACTTCTCAAGGACGCGAGAGGAGTTCCACGGACCCTCGAAGGCTGTTTTGCATTACGCTTTGATTGAAAGAGTTACAGCGACGACAAAATCGTCGACCCGGATGCGGCGGATCGTGTACCAGGTCATTTAAAACGTCATCTAGAAAAACTGTTCTAAAATTTAAATTGGGTGAGTTATTAAAATAATTCTAAAAGGTGAGTCGGCGACCGTGATGCACCTACTTGCACACAAGGTTTTTTAGCACTTATTATAACAGAACTTTTACAAAATTTTAATCACTCCATTAACCAAAATAACTGAATATTGTGAGTTATTAATAAAGGTGTTAATAATAATAATAATAATGGATAATAATAATGGATGGTGCACCAGGTGGTTTTCATACATGATGTTTTAAATGACCTGGTGCACGATTTGGCACACGCGGGTCGTCGACTCACCACTGGTAATTATTTTGGCTGTTAGCACAGTCTAAGTGTTCTAAAATAGAAAAAGTTCGCATCTTATTAAAAATTTAATTTAGTGAAATATTTGGTACTTAACATTAGAGTATAAATTAATGTTATGTGACGAAAATGTGACCGTAAAGCAAATTTTTGTATTTTTAAAAATAATTGTAAATGGAGATTTGACGAAATCGATGCTTCTTATTTTTTACATTAAATAAAACCTTTGTTATTAAGTTAAAAATGTAATACATTTGTTAATGATAACGAAAATTTCAAAAAGGATTTAATAATCTAAGGAGGACAATTTTGATACCTGAAATATCGTTATCTCAGAAATATGCGAGATAGCGACTACATGAGTATATATTTTTAGTCTGATAAAGAAATGGAATATTCCATAGTTACAGTTGTTATTTAAATTATTCACTGAAAAATTGAACAGTTTTCACTGCTTTGCGAAATTGAGGATGGTTTATACTGTCTTATTTACTTGGGCGATCATGCTTAGTTCTATTGGTAAATATAAAAATATAATACATCTACAATTTTTAATATATTTTACGTAAAACATGCACGAATAAAATTGTTTCTCATGCCTATGGAGCGAATTTAAAATCCCCTTTTTTACCATATGGCATATAATCAATATATATAATTCACACTCCCCCGTAGTGGCCACCTTTTTGCCACTGAAAAAAGGCGCAAAAGTAGCATTTATTTCCCGTAAAGCACATTTGCGGGGCAAAAGTATACAATTGAAGGGTGAAAATAAAATTTCCTGGATGAAAGTAAGGTAGCGGGGGAAAATGAAAGTTAGCAGGCCGAAATTAAAACGAGGGAGCGAACTCAAATGCTATATGCAACACGGGACGAAATTATATTTTTCCTTCGGGTAAGTACTGTGCGCGTGAAAAATCTGCTCATTTCGACCCTTGTTACATAATATACTATTGCAAACAATTAAGATGAATATTCAAGCAGATTTTTTTATTGTAATTAGGGTGCGGAGATTTGGCACACAAATTTTTAACCTGGAATAGATTGCAAAATTTCTTTCTCTTTTAATTATGTCTTTAACAGAAAATATCTAATGTATTTTTAAAGACAACTTGAAATCATTGAAAAAATCCAATTCACCCGCTTCTTTCTTTAAGGAAGATAGAGAGAATTTCTAAAGAACTTACCATCTATAACAATACAAAAAAATAATAAAAATGGTTTAATAGGGTTTAAAATTATTCTTTAACAAGTTAGTATGTCAGATTTTAGATATGAAAATACTGATTACTTAGAAACACACATGGTATAATAAATTTAATAGAACTAGATTTTTCTGCACCACTAACGAAATGAAATTATAAAGAAGTAGTTTAAATTTCATACATAAATTTTAGTTCTCATTAAGTTGAATTTGCATTTGAAATAATTAATTTAAAACAAAGTAGCGATATTTTCAACTTGAGACCCGCTTTCTTTTCAACAATATGATTTCATTGGCAAAATTTAGCATCAAATTGAGCGGGAGACTCGCAAGTATAAACATTCCTACGCCGCAATATATGATAACTTCCATCTGCCCCGCACATTTTAACGTGGGACCGTCGAGAAATGAGATTTAGCCGTTGTTTAACCTAAAATAATCGAACCAGTCTGAACGCTTCATGACTAAATTGATTTTTAAATTTTGATTGCCGGACTCTTAGAAACCTAAATTAAATTTAAGAAACCTAAATTAAGACAAGGGTTTTTGACATATTAGTTTCCAAACTGCTCTGAGCGTTGATCGAGAGCTGATAAAAAAATGTCTAATAAACAAGTCTACATTCGAGGAATTCTTAGGGCAGTTTGGAAATTAAGGTGGCAAACCCGCTAATTTTAATTCAGGTTTCTCTTACCATTAGGACTTCAAGAAAATAATTATTTCAAAAAGCCAATTTAGTTTAATACATGAATTTATTCATAAATTAATGAAATTGTACATAAATTTCAAAACTCTGCGATAATTTAGTTATTAATTTTATTAATGTTACTTTTACGTTTTTTTAAATATAGTACGGGTCTTAAAATTTTTTTTAAATTTTAAAAAAGTATTGAAACTATAATTGTACACACTGTCATAATGATCTTAAAGTATGGCAATAGCAAGAATATATACAAATTTAAAAATTAATATAGTTATGAAATGGTCAGATCCATTCGATTATATGAAGTTAATTGACATCTGTGTTAACGAAATTAAATACTTACAGGTATAACCGTTTCATCAGGACGTACAATTTAAATTTTTGACCTGAGAAACACACTTTTTTTCCTCTCTTTGAGCAGGTTGAGTCATACCCTGATCAACAGTTCGGATCATCACGTCGATGTCTTTAGTCCATAATTATTTTATATCTAATGCTTTTTATTTAATTTTTAAATAAAAAAATACTAAATCTCCCATGTTTTTAATAAGCTATCATTTAAATGTATGGTGCCACACTCGCAGCACCAGTATTTCATCTTCTGCCGTCCTTTACGAAACTGACTAAGCGCATCAGCATGGCGGGTCACCCCTCCTGGTTATTATAAATTTTTATACAAAAATTAGGCATATAGTGTACGAATTATAAAATCAAATAAGTAAATTGAACAAATTAACAATTATTTGTAGTGTAGAGTCAGTATAGCTTAAAATTGCTTGACATCGCTTGTTTTGCATTGAAAATAGTAGTATGAAGTGAAGCTATTCGAAAGCAGGGCATGAAAAAAATGATACAATAATAAAAAGATTTTAAATCATAAAGATGAATTATGCACAGAAACATTGAGTTTAAGCTAACTTATTAGTTTTCGATTTGTGCAAAAAAAATAAATAAACCCTCTACTTCTTCTTGCAGAAATAAGTTTACAGTCAAGTCGCGATTGGCTTCATAATCCTCGCCCGAGCCTTTGGCGATCTTTTTCTGCTCGTCGAGCACCTCAGTCGCCAGAGGAGCCTCGTCTTCGTGACAAGACCAGGTCACCCCCTGGTAGGCCTCCTTCTCTTGAAGTTCTTGGATATTCACTTGCACAAATTGGTTATGTTCGGCTTATTCCGCGCAGAAATCAAAACATGCGATTCGAATTTCGAAAATACGTTATACCTGCCGGTAAACCAATTAGATTTCGAGCAAAAGGTAGGTACTATGCTCCCACGGTCAACCGAGAGTACATTGTATTAGCAGCATCCAATGGTGACATCTTCGCGGTATTAGAGAACAGCGTGTTTCTTAACGGAATATATACGATGGATAAGAGTCACACGAGAGTAAAAATAAATATTATTACCAGCGCTGTTGATAATATGACACTAGCTGAAGTAAGGGATTGTCCAGTCGGCGCACATCACCCAATGTTCCCACAAAATTTTATTAAAATTACTGCAAATTACGATTCACTGCAGTCTGACAGGATTCCTAATTCTGAAAGTAGTATTGGCTCTTCTTCGGGCGCAAGAGATTTTCATAACCAGACACCTCCTCAGGAGCCTCCTCTTCGTGCCGGGTCCAGCTCACCGCCTGGTAGGCCTCCTTCTGTTGCAGTATTTGGATATGCGCTCGGACAACTTGGACATGTTAGGCTTATTCCCAGAACCAATCAGAACAGGCAATTTGAATTTCGAAGATATATCTTTCCTGTCGAAAAAAAAATTAAATTGCTAGTATCAAATGGTAAATTTGTGCCGATGCCAACCCGAGAACATATTGTATTATCAACATCTAGTGGTGACGTGTTTAGCATATTGGAATATACTGGAATTTTTCGTGGAATATATAAGACAAATAGAGAGCATACGAGAATAAAAATAAATATGAGAAGTCAGGCAGTTGAAAATATGACAGCAGATGAAAGAAAGGAATGTCAAGTGGGAAAAATCTTGCCTGATTTTTTTATGGAAGTCTTTTCACATTGCGATTCACTGCAGACACTGTATCATTAATTTAATAAAAAATTTGTATATTATTATGTCATAGAATATATAACATATATATAATAAAATGTTCAATGCGTATTTTTAAAAGGAGAAGGAAATACAAAATAAGGAATTCATCGACCAAATTTGGACAATCAGCATAAAATAATGCCATTGCAATCTGAACAAAAAATTTCTCCTCTTCCTTGAAAAAAAAAGAAGTAGTAGTATTGAAGCAGTCATTATGAGTAAAGCAACAACTATGAAACCACAGTATGTTTTGTGATTTGGTTTTAAATTTTTTAAATTTTAATTAAAAAATGTATTTGTTCAATTGGCAATTCCAATTGTAATTTTCATTAGCGCTTCTAATTTGAAGAAAATAATTTAGGCTTTAACCAATAACATTATTTTTTGCAAAGTAGTTCGAATTTTAACAAATTAGTTCAATTTTTGATAAAAACGATAAATTTTCAATCAAAAATTATTATATTAAGTTTTTCACTGAAAATATAACCCATCGTTGCATGTTGAATTAATTATCGATACCACAAAAAAACTCAAATCGTATTTTATTTCGAAGATTAGGTACTATTTTTGCATACTGTGTATTGTGTAAGTCAATTGATTATTATGTTTCTAAAAGCCTCTTACTTTCTAGCTTTCTAAAATCGTATCCACACAACAATGAAATAATTATTTGAAAAAACAGAATCTTTGTGCAGTGATTGGGAGATGTAGGCGAATGCGGATGATTGTGAAGTTTGCCACAATCATCATCGCCCACGAGGCGCACATCAAACTTTGTTTGGCCCCCGGGATAAAAATTCGGGTGAGAAGGTTGTCGAGAGACAAGCATCCGAATTGGAGAAATTGGAGGGAAAAAGTATAATATTTAGAGATTTCCGTAGCCCAAAACTCTAAATATATATAAAGAAAAAATTATACAGGAAAAAAAAATTATATAGCATTAATTTTATTACTACTCGCTGACATTGATTTGTGCACAGTTTTCATTATTACTTTCTCCGTTTTCTATTGAAATATTTCATTATCGTGATTCTATGTTTGAGTTGTGTCTGAGGTTACACCTGTCAATTTAAGCAGAACTAAAAAAGGCACACGTATTTGATCACTTTATTGTTGCTTTTTTAATTCCAAATAATTTTCCTAGCTAGCAACGAGGAGAGCCTGCAGGAGGTAAGACACAGTGTTTTCTTCTGAAAAATCGCATTTTTTATGTATATCTGACTCTAACCAGGTAGAAGGATTTAATACTTGAAAATCTATGGTCGAGAAGCATATCCTGTTGCTATGCTTCCTTTCATACAATAGACTTTTTAGCAGCTAAAGTTGGAAATTTACTAGATTTAGTCTGATGAAATGCTTGTGGTGTGAGAAGTCTGAAGTGCAACTTAGTTGCAGAAACTTTATAAAATTTGTTTGTCGTCAATTTTCGATTGCACTTTTGTCCTAAGTGAAGCTGTACGCCTGTCGAACAGCTCTGCGCAAATGATCTAATAGCTTTCTTCACATACTGATTACAAGTTTTTTTTCTTGCCTTGAAAATAGCGATTTGTCAAACAGAAAAAACTGAGTGTAAAAAATGTTGCAGCTAAGCATTAATTCGCGGTAAAGCCAGCTAGGGTAAGGTTAATGTCGCTAAGGATAATTGATAAGTGGGTAAGGCATACCAGACTTTACCCTGTAGGTAGTGATGGGACATCGATGTCGATATATCGAAATTATCGATATTTTGATATGTAGAGATGCTTAAAAATCTCTAAAATAATATCATAACAGATCCTGATCGCGATAAAATCACTTTTTTGTTCAGTCAAAAGTACCAATAATCGGTTTTTTCGGAATATCTCCTCATAGATGGATTTTCTCCATAATATGGTTAAGGCTGTTGATAGAGCATCTCAACGTTATTAAAAACGTCATCAGCGAGATATTTTTTAAAATTTAAATTTGTTCAATAAACAAAATAATTACAAATGGTGAGCAGACGACACGGGTGCGCTAGATAGTGTACTAGTTCATATAAAACGTCACCTAGGAGAACTGTTTTAAAATTTAAGTTTGGTGGGTAACGAAATCAATTCTAAAAGCTGATTCAAGGAGCTGAATGTACCGGATAGTGCACCAGGTATTTTAACACTTATTCCACCAAAACTTTTTCAAAATTTGAATTCTTCCAACAACCAACATAACTGAAAATTGCGATTTGACGATCCGGGTTCACCAAATCTTGCACCCGGTAGTTTAGCAGATATTCTACCAGAACTTTTAAAGAATTTATATTATGGCAACACCTAGAAATTACTACTAGAAATCGTGAATTAATAATCCAGGTGAACCGAATGGTGCACCAGGTGGTTTGATATTTTTTGGAATATAAATTTTCTTCAATGGCCAACAAAATGTTAAATGGTGAATCGATAACCCGGTCATTATTTTATTATTATTTTGATAATTGACTAAATTGAGATCACAAAAAAGTTTTCGTAGATGACGTTTTAAATGGCCTGGTGCACGATTTGGCGCACGCGGGTCGTCGACGCACCATTGGTAATTATTTTGACTGTTAGCATAGTTTAAGTGTTCTAAAATTTCGCGCAGACGATTTCTTGAACGACGTGTCGAACGATCCGATGCACCGGGGCACTAAACTAACCATTTAGTGTTTAGCGTGTGCTAAGCATAGTAGCTGTGACCCATACTATATCTGACTTTCAGTCAAGTGTCGGGAGTTTCCTTCAAATGGCCTTGGACTGATTTCGAGGGGATGGAAACGTTAATAGCGAGGACCGCCTGAATCATTTCTATTTGGAATATATGTCTACATATAATGTCGCAATAGCTCTCACCTTACTCCCCTTAGAAACTGCGTAAGCGTACAATTCAACCCTTTTTCACGAGGGATATTTTCAGAGATTCGCATAAATTAGAATCTTCTACATATCTGATGATGTGAACTTGTAAAAAATCAGTTCAAGTTTCAAGAAACTAGAAGTGATTCATTCTAAACAGTAAAGGAACAGATAATTTTGCCACGGAAGCATTTGAATTTCAATGAAGAAAAAAACCTATTTTTATCTTGTCCTTCAAACTAGAAAAAGTTCGCATCTTATCAAAAAAAATTTCAAGAAAATATTTAGATTTAATTTAGTTAAATGTATTGTTATTTAACATTTAGGTATAAACACAATTTTGACTATTATAAAAATTAAAAAATGAAGTGTAGTGTTTCCTGGAAATTTATTTATTTATTTTTTATGATATTTCCCCAGTTGAAAATAAAAACAATGTGTGTCAGTGAAAATTTTTCTCTAGAAACTTTGTACCTCTTTTTCAGATAAAACATTTTTTTGTGAATAATTAATCGTATGTGGAATAGCTTTGCCAGTAAAGGGAATTTTTGTATTAGTAAAAAGAATGGTACATAGACAAAGCCAGAATTTTGGGTCAAAAGTGGAAACCGAAGTAAAACCATTGATCCTGATTCGCGGTAAGTCTAAACACGCGAAATTTGATGAGATCGGTTCTACTTATTTTTTAAATAAAATGAAAACCTTATGCTTTAGTTAAAAATATAAGAAATTTATTAAAGATAACAAAAATTTTAATACGATTTAATAACCTAAAAAGGTCAATGTTGACACGTGTAATCTCGTTATTTCAGATATATGTGAGATAGCGAATTCTTGGGTATATTTTTTTAATCTGATAAAGAAATGGAACATTACATAGTTGCAGTTTTTAACTAAATTATTCATTGAAAAATTGAACAGATTTTTCACTGCTTTGCGAAAATGAGGATGGTCTATACTGTCTTACTCACTTGGGCTGTTATTCTTACTTCTACTGGTTAATAGAAAAATATAATATATCTATAATTTTTAATATATTTTACGTAAAACATGTACGAATAAAACCGTTTCTCATGCCTATGGATCGAATGTGAAGCCCCCTTTTTTACCATATGGCATCTAATAAAGATTGATTTCACACTCGACCGTAATGGCCACCTTTTTGTCTCTGAAAATAGGGGCGAAAGTAGCATTTATTTTTCGTAAAGCGCATTTGGTGGGCAAAAGCAAAGAATTTAATGGCGAAAATAAAATTTCCTGGAATAAAGTAAGATAGCGCGGGGAAAATAAAATTAGCAAAGCGAAATTAAAATGAGTCAATGAAGTAAAATGCTATATGCAACACGGGACGAAATTATACTTTTCCTTCTGGTAAGTACTGTGCGCGGGAAAAATCTGCTCATTTCGCCCCGTGTTACATAATGTACTATTGCAACTAATAAAAATGAATATTCAAGCAGATTTTGTTTTTATTGTAAGTAGAGTCTAGGGATTTGGCACACTAATTTTTAACCCAATATGTAACTTAAAACGAACTAATTTGCCTAAATTTCTTTCTATTTAAGTTATTTCTTTAACAGAAAATAGCTCATGCATTTTTTAAGACAACTTGAAATCATTCAAAAAATCCAATTCACAAGATTTCTATATAAAGGAAAATAATCTGAAGCCTTCAGATATGAAAATAATTCTTATTTAGCAATACACATGGTAAAATAGATTTAAAATAAGCAGTTTTTCTATACCACTGACAAAATAAAATTTTTAAAAAGCAGTTTAAATAAAGAGGTCGATTTGAAATTCATTAGAGTAATTCCTAACAAACTCTTTCTTTAATAGATTTGTATTCAATATTTTTACATATTGCCCACTTTATTTTGAAAAATTTCTTAATTGATTACGTCACAATGTTTGAATTGAGAGTTTTGAATTTTACTTCTGAATTTCAAAAAAGTTTAGTCCTCTCTAAAAGCTCCTACAAAGAAAAGAGAATTATGTCAATTGGTTTCCAAGATACAACATTTAAAAAAGGGAATTTTTACAAAATTCACCTGAATATTCATGTAGCCCTAAGTCTATTTAATTTTTCTATTGATTATATCGTTTCGACAAAAATGAAATTTTCGATTTTTAAAAAATTCAAAAAGTTATAAGCATAATTTTGTAGACTGCGTTGAACTTGTCTTTACTTTTTTTGTATTACGCGCTATTTGTCTTAAAATGTTTATTTTCGTTTGTTTGTTTAGATTTTAAAAATTCCATAATTCTGATAATTTACTTTTTATTGAAAAAAGTCGTAAAAAATTTGTTAGAATCATCGTGTACTACAAATAATCATGCATAGAATTGAATTAAATTTGAATTCTTATCCAAAAATTGCTAGACAATAAAAGTGTCCATTCTTGTAATGCCTCAAAAATTTGTAACAATGCGCAATTGAATCTGTACAATCTTTCAAAATTTATCATGCCTAAAGGATACAGACAGACACCTAGACATACATGCCTACAAATTTCCAAAAAATGAGGTAGGATGTGTTTGAAAACAATAACTTAAGCGTATTACGATTTGTTTACACCGATGCTCTTCAACCTAAAATAAACGAATCGCTCTGCATGCTTTAGGCTATTTAATTTTTTTGAACGGAGAAAAAAACTTTTTTTATTGTGTTTGATTAGGTTGATTCATACTCTGATCGACAGTTCGGATCTTCACTTTGATCTCTTTAGCCCATATTTAACTTATATCTGAACTTTTCAATTTAATTTTCATATCAATAAAAGACTAAACGTACAGTTTAGCATTTTTAAATATCCACTGTAAGGTAATTCTCCATCCCTTACGATCGGCAACCTTTAATGCATAGCCAAATATCAGGCCCAGCACCTAGGCGTCACGAAGAGTGCAGTCGCGAGAGTCACGCCTCCGCTTTTCCGCGAGACGCGGGGGTGTGCACAGGTAAGCCCGCTTTAAAAAGGGGATGCTGAGCCTGATTTGGCATTGTGGGGCTCGCTGGCGAGCGAGGGTGGACCAAGTTCACACTAGATGCAGGACTGAAACCTAAAACCTCTTAGCTCCTGCAAATAGTGTAGACCATGATCCAATAAACACATGGTCTAGCCATGCGCAAGTAAAAAAAAACTGAGCCAATAAAAATCTTCCCGCATAATTTCTCCATCTTAGATAAGTAACGCGGCAAATGTAAGTGATTTTGAAATTACAAATTTTAGAATTAGAATGTTTTGTAATTTTAAGGTAT